>JAODAL010016435.1:0-80688 GCA_025379985.1 Phyllomedusa bahiana
GTGTATACATCATCTATACCATATTAATTTTATTTTAAAGCGCCATTGGTTCCAGGGCGCTGTACATTCGAGGGGGGTTACAAACATTACATAAGTCAAATGAGTACAATAATAAGTGATTAATGACAATTGGCACAACAGAGGGAGAGAGGACCCTACCCGCGAGGGCTTACAATCTACAAGGAGGGGGAAAGAGACAGGAGGTGAGGGGCAGACATGTTTGTGGAGAAGTAGTGACAGCAAGGTTAGTGTAGGTTATGGTACCAAACAACTTTCTGATTGCTTTACAATAGGTGCAGGTTCCCACTTCAGGAGTTTGATGGCATATCTCACTGATATGCCATTAAAGTAGATAGAGGGAGCACCCCTTTACTAAAAGATGGAGGGCCCACCGTACCTCTTGTTTCTCCACTACTTCCTTAGGACTTGTAAGCTCTCACTGGGGTGGGGTGGACTGCCTGCTTTTGATGTGAACTGCTGACCAGAGTGTTACTATGTGATGCTTGATTTTCCGCATGCATGTATTCTCTTATTCTAGTCCAGCATAATCACCTGGTTGACTTCTCTGTGCATCTTTTAAAAGTTCCGTCACGGGACAATCGTTCTATAAAACGTTTAAACTTCTCTTTCACAGACAGGGCTGAAAGATTAAAAGTCATAAGTTATCACATGCATGTTGCAGGGTCAATAATAACTACTAAAAGGAAGATCAGGAAACAGTGGCTGGTCAACAAAAAAACAAAAAGTTTTGTTCAATACATTTGTAGGGTGTCAGGAGGCACAGAACTGGAAGTACTCTCAGCATACAACTCCAAAGGAAGTCTCACACACACACGACACTGCACAGACCCAGAGCAGCATGTCGCCCAATAACTGTAAAAAAAAATAAAAAATTGCCCCTGTATCAAATAGGGTTCTTGACTGCACTATTCAATATTGTACAGAGAGAAATGACATGTTTTGAGGTATGAGATGCAGCACTAGCCTCAGGATAGTCGTCTATTGATATTAGATTGGTGGGGGTCTGACTGGTGCCCTCATGAATCCGCCTACTGAAGGGTCTCCGACTCATGTCTGTGCTGCTCATTTAAAGGGGACAGCCCTAAACTGCTATATATCACTGCTACTAAAAGTTTTTTTTTAATGTATTGGGCTTCACAATAAAGTTTTTGTTCTTTTTTTTACAAGTGGACGCTGTTGGTTTTTTCTTTTTGTGCCACACAACGTATGTTGGTTACAAGTATGAGCACATAAACACTGAAAAGTTTGCAGTGCCCGCTATGGTCCTTATAATCAGCTGATTGGTGGTGTGTGTGTGTGGAGGGGGAGGGGATAGGGGGCAGAGGGCTAGTTTTGATGGCTTATGCAGCGGGTATGGCTGGATAACCCCCTCTCATCATAAGTGGTTGCTGCTGATAATCAGTCTGCAGATCTGAGCGAAGCAAAGTATAGAGAGGTACAGATCTACCTAGTCTATTTTGGTGTGCCCCTGGCGCATCTGTAATCTGAACCCCCCTCTTTCTATGTGGTCACAAGTTGGTGCTCCTTTACCAAAAATCTAGGGTGACATGTATGTACAGGACTGCGGCAGAAGTCTGGCGTCTTTTTAGCCCGAACACTGGCGCAGTCCCGTTCGCTATATTTTTAATCAGGCGCACTCAAATATCAATCACATTACAGAGCGCCCGCATCTCAGTGATGCACCTGAGATTGGGGGGTGTGCTGGAGGCGGGGCGCACTACATCCGTACGAAGCTGCACATTCATAGCTTCAGTACGGCAAATCCAGGCGCATTACTGCTGGAGCAGGTAGAGCATTTTAAAAGGGGTTTACCTGAGCCAGAAGTGTCGCTTTATAGCTAGAAAGCGCTAAATCTATGACCCGCAGTAGAACAGGTTCATAAATTCGGCGCATTCTACACTACAAATGCACTTAAAACAAAATGGCGCCTGAGCACCAAAAATCATACATGTTGCCCCTAGGAAGGGGAGGGGAATATCACTGAACTCAAAATCTATTCATATTGTAATACAGATCCCATCTGTTTGGCACCCATTTTCCAGGAGCCATACTAGCAGAGAACATGGATGCAGTAAACATGATCCCTGCTGGTCTCACATGATAGAGAAACAGCTGATTACATTTATTTTTAACCAAAGAATACTCACCACTATTGCTGAATGATTCTGCGCTAAATCCTTCTGAATGAGACAGAGAATTTTCTAAGTTTCGAAGGGAGGACTTCATATTAAGAGAAAAAGAAAAGGGGGTAAGATATATCATGTAGATTATTACACTGAATCTAACGTCAGCATGACTTTGGCATTATACAAGTGAAAATCTAAAAAAAGAAGCTCATACTTACCTCTCCTTTCCAGCGCTGCCCGTGCTCCGGAAAAGTCTTCTGTTTACTTCCAGCTACGAGTTTCTCATTGCCGGCAGTGTTAAACACATTGCTTATTGTTAGATGCATGCCTAGGGTCCGTTCAGACGGACCCAGACACGCATCACAAAAGCTTATGTTCACACGGACCCAAGACGCCGTGTGAACATACCCTTACGTCAATCTTGTAGGTTCCATGATGCATTATTCGCAACTACTGTTCACAGCTATTTCCCACCCTGGTCACTGACTGTGAACAGAAGTGACAACTCTAAACCCATCAAGCCAATAAAAATGTATGTCACATTAAAGGGGGTTTTCTGATGACTAAACCCTTAATGACCAAGCCTGAGCTGCTAAATATCCAGTTCCGACCTGGGATGTGGAGTTGGTAAGTCAAAGCTCCAACTCTGACTCCTCAATTTCCCAAAGCTCTGACTCCTGACTCCCTCATACACGGCGCATGTTTAAGTGATAACTTTACTGTAGTAAAATGGTAACATCAGGCTGTTTATCACCTTATGATACAATAATCAAGCTATTTAGGTAGAACAGACACTGACAAGCAAAATGGTAACAATGTTCTGAACTTGTGACTTTCAGCCTCCATATCTCACCATCCACTACAACTTTGAACTTGAACTAGTTTGCTGGATTTTAAGCTGAACAGTCTAACTACATTTTCATCCAGGAAAGTTTTACTCACAAGCTTATGTCAAGTCTCTTCCATAGGGATGAAATGCAGCTCCCGTTTATAGGTACAAAAGCCCATACACTATATAGAACTGCAATATCCGCAATATCATGCACATTCATTAGAAGAATTGGTCCCGCTGCTGACAGAAAGCATCTGAATATGGAGCACATCAGTAATAGCAGCTGGTTATGCTCTAGAGATGCTCTATAGCTGTTAAAAAACAGAGAAGGCAGCAGTACTCATTGTAAACGATCCTTTTACACCACCCTTGCAACGTCTCAGCTCAAAATGGCCTTACTTAAGCTTTCTTTGCGCTATAACATTACAAGGGTGATAGGAAAGGATCATTTACTAAGTGCTACTGCCTTCTCCATTTTTTGTTGTAAAGAGACTACAAACCAGTGCACCATGTAAGCCATTTAATCCTGTGCTGTGATTTTTATACTATACTTTATTGCTGTTGTCATTTATCTGTGGTTCTTAACCCTTAAAGCCAAACGCCTGAAAAGGCCTTAAAGGGGTTGTCTCACTACAAAGATTAGCTTTCAACATGTAGGGAACACAAAGGGCGACATTTCCCAACACGCCAACGCCAGTTTTTTGGTCTATATTGCGCTAAAACCGCTTTTGACGCCATATTTTGGATGTAAATGAACTGTCGTACACCAAAACTAGGCGCATTATATGCTGAGAACGACACACTGTAATGCGCCTAAAAATGATGCGCTGTGCGCCTCCATAACAAAATGCGCCTATTGAGGCGCAGAGCACATCATTACGAGAGTATATGTGTTAGGCGCATTTCACATTTAACATGTATGTGTTAGGCGCATTTCATATACTTGTAATGATAAACTATGCGCCTCCGTGCGCGATGTGCATCGATAGGGGCATTACATACGTTTGTACTGATATGCTATGTGCCGCGATTTGCGCTAATTGGTAGATTTCATTCATTACCAATTGGTAGATTTCATTGGTAGATTATGTAATGCCACTATCGAGGCACATCGTGCACGGAGGCGCATAGCTTATCAGTACAAGTATATGAAATGCGCCTAACACTTACTTGTAATGCGCCTAACACAAACACTTGTAATGAAGTGCTATTATGGAGGCGCACAGCGCATCATTTTTAGGCGCATTATGTTTACTATGCAAGGTATACCTGACGACAGATTTTTGATAGGGTCCGACTTTCTGCTGTATTTACTATTTTGCAATAGGCAAACTTAAACTCTATCAGTTCTCTATCTGTAAAACACTAAAACGTAACTTTTATTATGTATAACGCTTAACCTCTAAGCACACTATTTAAAAACCTGATTTCGAACCTCATCATTTAACCCTTTTTGCTTCTGAAAGAGGGAATAACGCCCTTTCTATTCTATTTTTAAATAGTGTGTATAGAGCAGGGGTCCTCAAACTACGGCCCGCCGAGGATTTTCATCCGGCCCGCCGCTGCCACCCGCGGCAGCCGCAATCCCCTGAGTTGCTGTGTGCTCTATAAGCTGGCCCCTGCTGTCGCGCTGCTTGCGATGCCTCACATCACTTGTCACCGCCCACAGCACATATGATGGGAGGTGCCGTGGGCGGTGACAGGTAAAATGAAAGCATTGTGAGCCACGCGACAGCAGGGGCCAGCTTCAGGGGGCGGACACTCTGCAGCGCAAGGGAGGTGCTGAGGGCGGACACTTACATATATGGAGGTGTCTGTGAGTGGCAGTGGGCGGACAATGTGCAATGTATACGCAGAATGTCCCGCCCTCTGACACTCACAGACACCTCCCATATATTGTAAATGCCCGCCCTCAGGCACCTCCCGTCCGTGGAGAGTGTCCCCCACTGTCATCCACGGCGATGCCGCTACCTGCCGCCACCGATGGGTTTAGGTGACTAAGTCGATGCCGATCACTAGGTACCGCTTAGCACCTTAGCGATCGGTGATGGCAGCGGCGCTGGGAATATCTGTATGTGCGTCCGCCGGACGCACATAAGATGCTTCTGCGGAGAGCAGGGCTCTACGCTCTGCAGAGTATCTGGTGAGGTGCAGGAAGGATGCGCTCACCAGCGTCCACAGCACGGGCGGCGTGATCGTCATCAGCTGCGGCGCGGCCTTGGTGACGTCACGCCCGCGAAGAAGAAGCCCGGAGTAGCGACAGCGCCGGGGTGCCAGGTAAGCTGAGTGAAGTCAGTTTATTATTTTTAATTATCTCCACACCTGCTGGGGGGCCTAATTCTACCTGCACCTACTGGGGGCCTAATTCTACCTGCACCTGCTGGGGGCCCTAATTCTACCTACAGACCTGCTGGGGGCCTAATTTACTACAGACCTGCTGGGGGCCCTAATTCTACCTACAGACTGCTGGGGGGCCTAATTCTACCTACGACTGCTGGGGGACGGGCCTAATTCTACCTACGTTGCTGGGGGACCTAATTCTACCTACAATCTGCTGGGGGGGGGGGGGTGGGCTAATTCTACCTACATCTGCTGGGGGGGGGGGGGGGGGGCTAATTCTACCTACATCTGCTGGGGACTAATTCTTACCTAGTCTGCTGGGGGACCTAATTCTACTACGTCTGCTGGGGGGGGGGCCCTAATTCTACCTACGTTCTGCGGGGGACCTTAATTCTACCTACGTCTGCTGGGCCACCTCAAATTCTCCTATACTGCTGGGCCAATAATAAATTGGGTATCACTGTAATTGTATCGACCCACAAAGTAATACTATTTTTTAAAACTATATTCCGGCCTCGATGGTACTGAGGGACGTGAACTGGCCCCGGTCTAAAAATTTGAGGACCCTGGTTATAGAGGTTAGAGTTATACATAATAAAGTTATGTTTTAGTGTTTTACAGATAGAGAACTGATAGAGTTTAAGTTTGCCTATGGCAAAATAGTAAATATAGTGATCAAAAGTCACTCTCTGTTCTCTTGCGAGATTCCCAATTGTTTGGAGACTATGAGACGACTATGAGACTTTCTGCTGCACTTATTTAATGCACCTAAAAACTGACGTAGCACCGCCAATTTTCTGGCATCTCGCCCTAAATAAAGAGGTTTTCCAAATATATTGCTTTGTTCATTCTTTTTTTTTTTGTTGAGGAGCTACAAATGATTTTATCACCTTCTTTTTGGTTACTTTAGTGACAGTGACCGACCTGTTTGCTTCTCCCCTGCTGTTTGTTCTATTTGATAGCACGGAGTGACCTCATCACACAGGTCACAGCACAGAACTGCAGGCAGCCTGAGAGCTTGTGTGTTATCTGATCTTTCAGACAAAAGACACTAATTACTACTCTTTACTTTAGCTTTCAAGCTTCTCTGGACCTGAATTGTTTATCTAGGCTATACTAATTAGCAGAAGTCTGAATACAAGAAGCTCATATGCTAATTACAGACAGCTTGATCAGGGAGTGACAGGATGCATGAATGAAAGAATGCTCCTGGCTCTATGAAACAGTGAGATGAGATAACCCCTTTAATGACCAGCACAATTCTTTTAGTTTTTGCCATCTTTCATTTCAACACTCGTAACTTTTTTATTTTTTCAATGACGCAGTTGTATGAGGCCTTGTTTTATTGAAACAAATTGTACTTCTTGGGGTAATAGTTTAAAGGGGTTTTGCCACGAAGTAAAACTAAATAATAAAATTTTTTACCATTCATCATTATTAAAAATTCTGCACCGTTTTTGTTTTAGCTGCTCCTTTAGTGATCCATTATTTACAGCTCGTCTCCAGGGGATACGACCAGGGCTGAGAGCTCCTCAGTCCTGGTCGCACATGCTCAGACATCACCTCTCCTCTCAGGCAGCTACTGAGTGTTCAAACCCCGGGTGCTGTCATTCTCCTCCTGTCCACTGTGCTCCTTAGTAATTAGTCAAACAGTGCAAATAAATAAAAAAGGAAACCTCAATCAGGTTTATGCATTGACAAGGAGAAATAAAATCCACAGGTTTGGTTCCTGCAGGGATTTTAACCTAGGACCCTTGTGCTGTGAGGTAAAAACTTAAAACTTTACCTCTGAGCTACTCACAGCTTTATACATAAAACAGACCTTTCTTTGACTAGAGAGGAAAGGCCTGGTGATGTCATCTTGCTGAGCACACAGAGCTGGATGTAGGAGGTATGAAATGAGATTGTGGTAAAACCCCTTTAAGTTCACTTATAAATTATTGCAGGATTTTTATTCGAATTTTCAAAATTCACAATTTTTTTTGTAATATTTGTTTTTACACCATTCACATTTCACAGTTACTAACTTGATAGATTAATTCTACAGGCTATTACGGTCGTGTGGATACCTAATATGTGTAGCTTTTTTTGTGTGTGTGTATGTAATTATTTATTAAATATTTATTTTTATTTTATTTTTTTATAATCCCATGAAGGGATGTTTTACACTTTTTTTTTTTTGTTACACTTAGTAATGTACTAGTTTTATCATATATGCTAGTATAATCTGTGTCAGTTTGACACAGGCAGCAGTCAGGCCAGCACACAGTCTGCCCTGATCACTGGCTTCTTAGACAGCCCTGGGTAGCAATTCCCCGGGCTCTGTCGGGTCACCGGGAGTCCCGATCACCTGACAGAGCAGGGGAAAGCCCTTTGATTACGCTGCAGTCACGAACTACGGCAATCAAGGGGTTAAGCGCTGGGGAGCAGGTTTCCCCAGCTTCTCCTGCCATCAAATGACTGTGGGCGGTCGTTAAGGGGTTAAAGAGGACTTACCTCCAGAGAACCTTACGAGGTAATAGATGACTAAAACAAACACTTTTTCAAATATGTTTAATTTGGGAAATGAAAGCACTACACCTGTAATTCTGTTTAAAAAAACAAAATACTGGCCCTTTAAGACAGGACTGAAGTCGGGACAAGTCAGCTTCTGACAGCATGATAGGTCTGCTCTGCGAAACTTCCTGCTTTTGAGCTTGGAGAGTCCACTGTGCAGGGGGGAGCCTGTAAATCTGTATCATCTATAGACTAGGAGGATCTGTGCTGGGTGCTATTACACTAGCGGCAGTGTTATATGGATGCCCGTGTGCCATCTAGAAGGAGGCTGAAAGCAACAGGTAAACCCTGTCACACATATGTCCTCAGTGAGCTTTGCCTGCTGCAGTGTATGCACAGTTACAGTTAAAGGGGTTGTCTAACAACAAAGATCAGCTTTCAACATGTAGGGATCGTTAAATGAAGACTTTTTCCAAATACATTGGTCTTTTGATATTACCTTGTTCAGAAAGAGATTTTACCTGCTCGGAGTGCACACCGGTTTCTATGGTTACCATCCTGCTCTCCACATATCAGCTCCGTATTCCCAGCTCTTCTAATTGCACCAAGACGACTGCAGGAGATTTCATTTATATTGCAGAAAACTGCAGCTCAAAATAAACAAAAGTAATTCATGTCCATGGTTTGTTAGAGATAACACACACTGCTCTCAAGATGATGTCCGTCCTGGTGACATCAATTCCTGTTTTCTGTTCAATCCCAGACAGCAGGACGGTAATCATAGAAATCTGTGTGCTACCAGAGCAGGTAAAATCTCTTACCTTCTGAACAAGGTAATATTAAAAGACCAATGTAAAAAGTCTTCATTTGATCTTTGAAGTGAGAAAACCCCTTGAACGCTGTATAAGCAGCTATGTCGTCAGCTTCCTCTACACAGTTGGTATCTCCCACAAAAGGAATTTTATTAGATTGTGATCTCTGTCTGAAAAAGTGAAAGTAAAATAGTTTCTCTGTAATTTTTTTTTTGTAAAAATAAATTTTATTTACATAAAGTCAAAGTTACATACATTTACGTTTCTCTGTAAAACTGAGGGAAATCATGAGATTCTCTAATGACACATATTTGAGAAAGCACAACACAATATCAGTAGCACCCTATAGGCAATAGAAAATGGTCAAAAAGGACATAAGAATTTTTGGGAACAGCATTTCTGCTACTGTGGAATTTATGAAAAAATTTGAGGTTCTTAAGTGTACATTTTTGATCAAAACTGTAAATGCCCACCTACCATGGCAAGGTGACCCCAACTGAGGTGGGAACCTACGCTACATGCTACCTCTCTTGGTGTTTAAAGCTAGAATATCCTGGAAATGTGGAGATCTGAACAGACAACAAGAGAGGTAGCATGTGGCATAGGTTCCCACCTGAAGTCGTATCCAATAAATATATTTTACATTGACAAGCAAAAGAGTAAAAATGTTTTGAATTTTTGACTTTAAAGGGAACCTGTCACATAGATTTTACCCCCTTTGCTGAGGACAGCACAAGCTAGTGACAGACCTGCTGTTCCCAGCACTGTGCCCCTTATTCTGTAAGATGCAGCAGTTTTAGAGCATTTACCCCTCTAATCTTATTCATGAGCAGGTGTTAGCCCCGCCCACCAAAGGCTAGCCCCACCTCCTGGCAGTTATTCACATGTTTCTACCTATTCAAAGTAATAGGTTTATCAGTTGAGGTGGGCAGAGCTAGCCTCAGGTGGACGGGGTTTGAAAAAAAAAAAACAGACTCTTTGAATGACTCCTCGAATGACTCTTCTGGCAGAAAACTGCAGATTTGAGCATTAAATACACGAAAACTACAGCATCTTACAGAATAAGGGACACAGCGCTGGAAACAGCAGGTCTGACACTAGCTTGTTCTGCCCTCAGCAAGGGGGGCTTAATCTATGTGACAGGTTCTATTTAAGGCTACGTATCTCACCACCCACTACAGCTTTGAATGTGAGACTACAATCATTTTATAGACAGTTTGGCTCTCTCATACATAACTTTGACTTGCAACAATTCAGCGTATGTTCTCACATTCCCCAAAAACTCAGTGTGTGATTGGGCTGATTCCCAAGCAAAAGGTCACAGGTTCGAGCAGCCATGAAGATTTCCCAAGAAAAGAGAAGCAGCAGCATCCAGCTCATCGATAGCGTCTCTCGGCCCAGAAAATTGCCAAACTACATCATGTGAGGCCATGAAGAATATAAAATGAAGACCGCCCATCCATTCCAATGCCAAGAGGTGACGTCCAGGCAAAATATCAGAGTCAACAAGTCGCTCATCACAAGGTCGATCAGTTCTAACGCGACAGACACAGCAGTGGAGGCGGCTCGTAGGCTTCATAAGAGTGAGATCACAGATGTCCATGCAAAAACAATGAAACACACATTACACAGGTCTGGAATGGTGGACCGAAAAAAGGTGAAGAAGCCTCAACTTCAATCTCGTCATAAGAAGCGTTGGCTCCAGTTTGCAAAAAAGTACGAAGATTGGAAACGGGTGATTTGGAGCAATGAGCTGAAAGTCAACAGACCGGGCTCTGATGGGGGGAATATGTTTGGAAAAATGGAGATCAAGAAATGGAAGGAACTGTCAGGTTCGGTGAAGGAAGCCTGAGGATATTGGAATCCTTCACAGCCAAAGATGTTGGATACTTGACCAGGATCAATGTTGATCTCAATACTGAAGCGTATGTCAGTATCTTACAAGAGGAGTTACTTCTTACACTCGAGTACAGTCCCTGACAGACGTTCTGTCGCTTATCCATGTTGTGGAAACCAAAGCTTATAACCTGACTTAAAATTCATCCATTGGTTTTAGAATGGACTCACATGAAAAGCTGAAACCCTCCCAAATGAGGTTAACGAAAATAAATTTGCTTCACTGCTGAAATATTGATCATTTAAGGAACACAGAAAGGTCAGACTTTGGCAAAACAAAAGTTTTGTCGCCTTTTCATATAATGCACCCAATCCTAGTTTACAGCCTCACCTGTGCTCACTAATTGATCGGTTAATTAGTGGGTGTGTATAAAAAGAACTCCAGTACCCCAGACCTTCACTTGAACTGCAACTTGACCTCTGACAACATGCGACCAAAGCTTTGATTATCAAGAGGCTGAAGACCAGATCCACTGCAGAGGTGGCTGCACCTTTAACCCCTTAACGACCTTGGGCGTATGAGTACATCCCAGGGCCGCTGAGGGGCTTTGCAAGGGGATCGCGCCGCGACCCCCCCCCGCACAGCCGCCGGGTGTTAGCAGCAAATCGCCGCTAACACCCGGCAGTAACAGCGCCGGCGGGTGGCTCTGTCCGCTGGCGTTGTTTAACCCATCAGACACAGCGGCAAAGATGGCCGCGGCGTCTGAATTAACGCCGATCGGTGCCGCGCACCGATCGTCACGGTCATCGGCATCAGCGCAGCTATGCTGCGCCGATCCGATGACCGGGCATGGTGGTGGGGAGCCCTGTGTGAAGGCTCCCGTCACTTACTCTGGCCGGTTTGCCCCACTTCCGTCCGCAGACAGGAAGTGGGGAAACCGCCATCTTTGTACAACCTAATGCATTGCCTATGCAATGCATTAGGTTGTATAAACAATCGCGCCACCTAGTGCCATAGGTGGCCTCAATGTTACAGTAAAAAAAAAAAAAAAAAAGTTTTAAAGTACAAAAAAATAAAAGTATTAAAAGTTCAAAATCGCCCCCCTTTCCCCATTTTACAAATAAAATCATTTAAATAAAAAAGTTACACATATTTGGTATCGCCGCATCCGAAAAAGTCCGATCTATAATAATATAACATCATTTATCCCGTACGCTGAACATCGTAGAAGAAAAAAAATTCCAAACGCCAAAATTGCGTTTTTTGGTCATTTTACGTCACTCAAAAAGTGGAATAAAAATGATCAAAAAAGTCGCATGCATTCCAAACTGCTAGCGATAAAAAGTACACTTCAGCCAGCAAAAAATGCCCCCTCACTGACATCCGTAGGTGTTAGTACAAAAAAGTTATTGGTTGCACAAAATGGCACCGTGGCGCAAATTTCAAAAATAGAAAATGTTTGGAATTTTTTTACGGTACCAAAACATAACGGAAACCCTACATGTTTGGTATTGCCGGATGCGGATCAACCTGTGGAATACAGAGAACACATTATATTTTCCGAAGATTGAACGCCGTAAAAGCAAAACCCCCGCAAACATGGCGAAAATACTTTTTTTTTTTTCCCAATTTGTCCCACTTGGAATTTTTTTTTGCGGTTTCCCAGTATATTCTATAGTATAGTGAATAACACCATTAGAAAGTACATCTTGTCCCGCAAAATAAAAGCCCTCATGTGTCTATGTAGGTGGAAAAATAAAAAAAGTTATGGCTTTCAGAAGGCGAGGAGGGAAAAACGAACGTGTCACCAAAAAAAACGCCTGGTCCTTAAGGGATTAATGTGTCTCAGCATCAAGTACAAAGAATTAAAAAAGATTTGAAGAGACTGGAGATGTTCTTGACAAGCCCAGGTCCGGCAGACCCCGCAAGACAACTGCTCAGGAGGAACGTTTGTTGGTTCGAAAATCAAAAGCCAGCCCCTCTTCCACTTCAGCACAGCTCCAACAGGCCTGGTCACCTCAAGTCCCTGTGTCAACTAGAACAGTTTGTAGGATTCTGTCTCGAAATGGCCTCCATGGTCGAATCAGTGCCCAGAAGCCAGCACTTAACAAAAGGCAATTAAAAAAACGTGTGGCATTTGCCAAGGCCCACAGCCTGCTAAACGGATGGATGCTGGAAAAGTGGCAGAAGGTGGATTTCTCAGATGAATCTTCAGTTGAATTACACCACAGCTGCCGCAAATACTGCAGGAGTATTTCATTCATGCATTCTGTGAAACTCTGTAGGGAGACAACTCCTTTAAGTTTGGTGGTGGAAAGATCATGGTCTGGGGTTATATTCAGCATGGGGGTGTGCAATATCAATAGCCTAAAATATCAAGAAGTATTAGCTACCTCTTACATTCCCTATCATAAAAGGGGTCAAATTTTGCAGCAGGATGGTGCTCCATCTCATACATCCATCTCTACATCAAAGTTCCTCAAGGCAAAGAAGATCAAGGTGCTCCAGGACTGGCCAGCCCGGTCACCAGACATGAACATCATTGAGGATGTTTGGGGTAGGATAAAAGAGGAAGCTTGGAAGACAAAACCAAAGAATCTTGACGAACTCTGGGAGGCATGGAAGACTGCATTCTGTGCTATTCCTGATGTCTTCATCAAATTGTATGAATCATTGGCGAAACGCATGGATGCCGTCCTTCAAGCTCATGGAAGTCACACAAAATATTACATATGGCTCTAATAGCACCACAACTTCATTCACCAATGTTACGTATGAGAAAGCCAAGGTGATTGTCTATAAAATGATGGGAGCCTCATGTACAAAGCTGTAGTGGATGGTGAGATATGGAGCCTGAAGTCAAAAGTTCAAAACATTGTTACCATTTTGCTTGTCAGTGTATGTTCCACCTAAATAGCTTGATTATTGTATCGTAAGGTGATAAAAAGCCTGATGTTACCATTTTACTATAGTAAAGTTATCATTTAAACATGTGCTGTGTATGAGTCGTAGTGGGAGTTGGAGTCAGGGAAATTGAGGAGTCGGAGCTTTGGCTTACCGACTCCATAGCCCTGATCTGCAGGGTCACTGCAACTATAAAGACCTTCTGAAATCTTAGTCTATGACTGCTCTCCTATGAATGTTTCCCTCCCAGTAGTACATACAGGATGTGAGGTCTGTCTGTCCAGGCTGCTGTTTTCACTAGTCCAGCTTCTTTCCTTTGCTGCTTTCTCCATCTATAGCTCAGCAGAGATCTCTTCCATTTAGTACTGACAGACACTGATGATGCGGTGTATGTGACTACAGGTGCTCTCCTCTCGCTTTACACTGACACACAACCTGATTCACTCTTCCTGACTGCAGTGTTTACACTAACACAGTGAATGACTGGCCTTTCTAGAAGACTCCTTTATACCTTTCCTCTTCATACTCTGAAGCTTTTTATAAAACCTCATTACTCTCCTTGCTTGCATCTGTACGGCAGGATATACACTTTAAATTGCTATTGGACAAATGCTTATATAGCCACTAACTGATGTGCAATCACCCAGTCTCACCAGGATGTAGGAATCTGAAGCTGGCTGTGAAGAGTCAAACAGCCAGATAGGACAACCCCTTTTAAAGAGGTTGCCTAACCATGCTGTTTCACAGAGCCACAGCCAGCTTCAAACTCACACTTCCTGTTCAGGCTGTGGGTGGATCTAAAGCAGTGATTAGCAGATCAGCTTTGCTATTCCTAACTGATCCTGCCATAGTAACATGAGTGCAGGAAGTTTGTAAAATGTAATGCACAAGGCTACAAAGCTCTAAAGGGTTAAATCTTGTCACTAAGTAATGCAAATGAGCTTCGGTCTTTCAAGATAAGGAACACAGCAAGAAGTGAGTCATCATTCCACTGCTGCAGCCTGTAAGAGCAGAGAGAGGTGGTCGGTAACAAAGGAAGCTTATCTACAAAAGTAGGAGGTAAGTTCTGTTCCTATCTCTGAAGAGATGCAAAATCAGAACAGCAATGTATTTGGTAACAGCATTTATTTTTGCCTGCATGTGTGATGCTAATCAATGAAACTATAGTATCCTTTTAATATACACATTAACTATGACACAGTAATGCTTACTTTATTCTGGAGTGCCCTTTATAGCAGCCCATTCCCACGTCTGAGGTGGGGCAAGCTTGTAAAAGACATTACATACCTCAAAGCAGGACAGCAGCAGTTCTGACAATCGGTCACTTTCTGGTAAATCCAAACTGATGGCTTCACTGAGCTCTTACAAGAGAAATAAAATCGGACACAATTCAGTATAAATCTCACATTTCTGCAGGGCACCTCATCCTTACTACCAATTTTATCCCCTTAAAGGGGTTGTCTCACCACATTGATTGTCTTGTTTTCATTTTGAATTCAGGGGCATGTTTACTGGCTTCCACTAGGCTGCAGTAGAAGCCAGGTCTGTAGCTATAGCAACCAGTGCTGGCAGCCTATCATGAGAGATTGAACAGGTCTGTAGCTATAGCGACCTGAGTTGCTGATGCAGCCCGTACAAGAGGGGATATCTAGGAATAGGTAGGACACTGCTAATGGACACATATTGCAAGATCTTTAACATAAAAAGCAATCCATGTAGTGAGACAACCCCTTTAACAATCACCTGCCGACTTTTGACGTCGGGTGGTGCAGGTCGTTCGTCTGCAGCGACGTCTTTTGGCGTTACTGCAGTTTTTGGCTCCTGGCACCGCTGAGAACAGAGCTGTACTTCACAGCCCTGATCCCAGAGCAGCCTCTGCAAGCGCTGGGGAGTGGGAGAACCTCCGCTCCCCGATGCTTAACCCTTTGATTGCAGCAGTCAGTGACCGCAGCGTAATCAAAGGGCTTTCCCCTGGTCTGTCGTGTGATCGGGACTTCGGTGACCTGACAGAGCCCGGGGAACGGCTGCACAGTCAGCACTGGGGCCCTAGAGTAGCCCCAGGGCTGTCTGTGTGAGAAGCCAGTGATCAGGGCAGACTGTGTGCTGCCCTGACTGCTGCGTGTGTCACAGATTATAATGTATTAGCATATATGAATATTATATGAAATTATTTTTTTATTAAATATTTATTTTTACTTTTTCTAAACTTTTTTGGTTTTTACATCCCATGAAGGGATAACAGTTTTACTTTTTTTTTTATATTACTTAGGCGATGTTCACACGGCTTAAATATGCCATAATTGCGGAACGGATTTCGCCCACAATTACGGTGTGTGTACAGGGCGGGGGCGGCCCCATAGACAGCCATTATCCACGGCGCGTATGAGAACTGTGGATTACCGTAATGACTGGGACGGATTTCAGCCGTATTTCCTCGCAAATACGGCGCGTAATACGGCTGAAATCTGTCCCAGAATAAGCCGCGTGAACGAGGCTTTAGTGTAAAAAAAAAAGGTAAAACCGTTATCCCTTCATGGGATGTAAAAAAAAGTAAAAACCATGAAAAAAAAAGTAGAAAAAGTAAAATAAAAATAAATATTTAGTAAAAACTAATTATGCATGCATTGCACACAAAAAAAATAACCCTACACATATTAGGTATCCACACGACCAAAATAACCTGTAGAATTAATCTAACAAGTTATTAAGTGTGAATGGTGTAAAAAAAAAAATTTAAAAAAATTCTGCAATAATTTATAAGTGAACTTAATAAGTTTTTCCAATAAGTAAGTTCCTCACATAACAGGCTGATACTCCCCTCTTGAGACTTGAAAAAAGGGGCGTTGTGTTTCTGTGTTTAAACAAACAAGTACCTCCTCTGTGATGTCATCACTCCACCTCCCATGCACGTTCCTGATACTCAGTCTCTGTAGTTGAGTAAACATTGTTTTGCTAATCCACAGGGATAACTGTATTGTGCAGAAGCTATATACGTTTTGTTTCTCCCTCTTATCTGCTCAGGAGAGAAGATAAGCTCCTAGCAGGCAGCATTCTTTCATTTGTTCAGGAACTGCTGCAGGAGGGGGAGCGGCTGAGCAGGGAGCGTCTTCATGTTTACTCAGATAATTACATTACAACCAGTGGATTATCTATAAAAAAATACACAGGATCTTTTCTCACCAGTCCCTTCAAAGCTCGTTCATGTTCCCTGCCATCAGATAAGAAGTGCAAACAACGCAAGCGTGGCCAGATCAGCTCCTGGTCGTATCTAATGTAAATTGTCAGGAAACTAAGGGCATCTTAGTCAGGCTGTAGATCTCACAGGCTTCACTTTTTTAATGACATATATTTAGAAAAGTGATTAAATACCCATTTTGGAGGATCCCATGTCAACATAAGACTGTGGCAAAACCCCTTTAACATATTCCCCCAAAAAGTACAACTTGTCCCCAATAAAACGATGCCTTATACAACTGCGTCATTGAAAAAATAAAAAAGTTACGACTGTTGAAACGCAATGAGGCAAAAACTAAAAAAAATGTGCCGGACATTAAAGGGGTTGTCTCACTACATTGATTCATCTTACCTTAGTCCTGTTTTCTCAGTTTCATTTGAATTCAGGGGGGGTGTTTATTGGCTTCCACTAGCTGCAGTAGAAGCCAGGTCTGTAGCTATAGCGAGCATTGCTGGCAGCCTATCAGGAGAGATCAAACAGGTCTGTAGGAATAGCGACCTGAGGAGCTGATGCAGCCCATACAAGAGGGAATATCTAGGAATAGGTAGGACACTGTTAATGGATACATATTGCAAAGTGACTTGTTTTTGCAAGATCTTTAACAATCCTTGTAGTGAGACAACCCCTTTAAGAACTCTTCAGGTGTTCGGCTTAAGGGGTTAAAGACTTCTGCCTCTGAATGTCATGCTTGTGGCGATCCTAACCTGTAGCGTTGTGGTAGATCGGAGGCAACGTCCTACGATGTTTCTTGCCAACAGATCTTCGTAAAGATTTTCTTCTCTGGCTGGGGCTGGGCGAGCCCTCTTTGAATGACAAGTTGTTTGGACTGCTCTTCTGTCTCTTTGCTGGGCTCGGGCTTTTTGCGGCAGCAGGTGGAGGAGTGGAGCACTTCTTCCTTGGGCTCGATCTAGTGGGGGCGACACCATGAGTGGTCTCCATTCTCTCTTCACCTACAATAGATAACATAAAAAGGAAACCAGTTAAACAGAAATATCATGTGGCCTCAGAAACACAGATTAGGATATGTGAATGGCTACAAAGGTATTCATATTATATGAACATCTTCAGTAGGTCCAAACACAGGCTACTCTTGACTCTGTCTAGTCTACTTTACACCAGTATACGCTTTAAGGGACAAAACAGCGTAGTGGTGTACGCTATTCTATCCCACAAATGATACATACACCACTATAATGTACACCATGTAGATTAGGCTCCATCTTTTGAAGTGTATAGTTAAAGGGGTTTTGCCACGATGTAATGTTGACGTGGGATCCTCCAAAATGGGTATTTAATCACTTTTCTAAATATATGTGATTACAAAAAGTGAAGCCTCTGAGAGCTTCAGCTTTCTTTATATGCCCTTAGTTCCCGACAGTTTACATTAGACACGACCAGGACACAGACAGGAGCTGATCTGGCCGCGCTTGCGTTCTCTGCACTTCTTATCTGAAGACGGGGAACATGAAGAAGCTTGCAAGGGACTGGGGAGAAAAAAGCAGTGAATGAGCCTGTGTCTTTTGTATAGAGAATCCACTGGTTGTAACATAATTATTTGAGTAAACATTGCAGATGCTCTCTGTTCCCCGTCTCAGCGCCCCTTCCTCTCCCCCGTGACTCAGCATGCTGAGTTAATCTTCTCTCCTGAGCAGATAAGAGGTAAGGAACTCACTTCTTGGCAAAACCCCTTTAAGACTGAATGCCTTTCTCATGGATATTCTGACATATACGCAGATTTTAGAAGGACTTCTTGTATTTTACATTATTGTTCCTGAAATGCAAAAAATTAAAAGAAAAAAAACAACAAGAAACACTACGCACAACTTGGAGTGTAACCATTTGAGTGCAGAGACATGTATATCACATTGTTAGATTTTCTAGTTCCTGGACCATACACTATTATACAGTAAACACTAAAATCCACACATACATTGAACTTATGAAACACTTAAAATGCATTAGTGCTTCCTCTGTACATGCATAAAATGTAGGTCTTTAGTGCACATTTCAACCAAATTGGGTATCCCACCTACTGCATCAGGGTCACCTCATTAGGTGGTTACCTAACTTTATTGCCTCTCTGTGAGGCCAAAGCCGACAGACATTTAGGACAACATGCTCCATTCACACTAACAAGGACCTTAAAGGGGTTCTCTCACTACAAAGATAATCTTTCAACATGAATGGAATGTTAAAGCAAGACTTTTTCCAAATACATGTCTCTCTTGATTTTTCCCTGAAAGGCAGATGAGAGCTTTTATCAGCTCTGAGTGCACACAGGTTTCTCTGGTTACTGTCCTGTTCTCCCCTGCCTTCTTTGTCTTATCTGATAGCAGGGAGAGAAGTCACCACAGGTCGGCACACCGGACGCCGGCAGTTTGAGAACAGAGTGTGTTATCTCTAACAAAAGAGACTAATTCCTTTTGTTTACTTTGAGCTATGATGCTCTCTGCTGTATAAATAAGATCTTCTGGACTGGATGGGGCAGACTTATCGAGGCAGTTGCACCAGAATTCTGGCACAATTTGCACCAAAAACAAGCTTTTCACCACATTTACTATGTGTTTTAGACAGTTTCAGACGCTTCTGCGCCTCGTCCGACAAAGGGGTGTTGCCTCGTAAAAGGGGTTTTGTTGCAGTTTCTGGCATAAAAGTAAGCCAACTTGATTGTGGTACAAAGATAGTCTACAGTTCTAACCTGCACCAGATTTATCAACACTATGATAAATGTGGCGCATTGTAGGACTGTCTGGTCTAACTTTACGTTGTCTAAGATTAAGACACTATTGATAAATCTGCCCCAATGTAAATGCAATTGGAAGAGCTGGGAATACTGAGCTGTTATGCTAATCACGGCTATAGAGCCACCCACAACCTCACCAGGAAGAGACAGGAAGGATGACTCTAAGGCAGAGTTCACATGGCTTATTCACGGCATAATTGCGGGACGGATTTTTGCCCGCAATTACGCCGTGTGCTCGGAAGCGGGGGCAGTACGGCATCAAAATAAGCCGTGTGAACTTACCCTTAGGCTATGTTAACACGGCTTAAAATGGGACGTATCTCGCCCCGTACTCCGCGAAATACGGGGCGAGATACGTCCCAGTCATTACGGTAATCCACAGTTCTCATAGAGAACTATGGATTACGTCTCCTCATCCTGCTCGCACAATACGGCGAGCGGGGAGAGAAGTGACATGTCATTTATTCACGGCGTACACGCGCCGAGAATAATGAATGTCTATGGGGCCGGCGTAATTGCGGGACGGATTTTGCCTGCAATTACGCCGTGTGCTCGGGAGCCGGCCCCATAGACATTGATTGTTCTGGCGCGTATCCCGCCGTTACTTGACATGTCCCTTTTTCCCCGCTTGACGTAGTTCGCGAGCAGGGAGAGGAGACGGAATCCATAGTTCTCTATGAGAACTGTGGATTACCGTAATGACTGGGACGGATTGCAGCTGTACTGCAGTGCAGTACGCCGCAAAATACGGGCTGAAATCCGTCCCAAAATAAGCCGTGTGAACATTGCCTAAAGCAGTTTGTGGCTCTTTGAAACAGCATGGCGAGACAACCCCTTTAAGCAGGAAGAAAGATGGAATTCATGGCCAACATGGAGGCAGCCACTACCTTAAAGGGGTTGTCTCACTACATTGATTCATCTTTCCTCAGTCCCGTTTTCTTGGTTTCACTTTGAATTCAGGGGCGTGTTTACTGGCTTCTACAGTAATAGGCTGCAGTAGAAGCCAGGTCTGTAGCTATAGCGACCAGTGCTGGCAGCCTATCAGGAGAGATCAAACAGGTCTGTAGCTATAGCGACCTGAGGAGCTGATGCAGCCCATACAAGAAGGGATATCTAGAAATTGGTAGGACACTGTTAATGGACACATATTCCAAAGTGACTTCTTTTTGCAAGACATGCAATTCCTTTCAAGACGGAGCGCAGCTGCGCTATTGAAACACGCAGCTGCGTTCTCTCATGTGAACGCCGCTCCGTGTTCAGCACAGCGAGCAGTGATAATCTCACAGCTAATTGTTAGATCCGTCTTGGGGACCGACAGAGCGGACCCCAAGACGGATCCCTAAAGCGCTTGTAACACGGAGTGTAAACTCCATGTGAACAAGCCCCAAGAGTCACCTCTGCTGCGGAGGATAAGTTCATCCGAGTCACCAGCCTCAGAAATCGCAGGTTAACAGCAGCTCAGATTAGAGAGCAGGTCAATGCCACTAGGAGTTCTAGCAGCAGACACATCTCTACAACAACTGTTAAGAGGAGACAGTGTGCAGCAGCCTTCATGGTAAAATAGCTGCTAGGAAACCGCTGCTAAGGACAGGCAACAAGCAGAAGAGACTTGTTTGGGCTAAAGAACACAAGGGAAAGGACATCAGACCAGTGGAACTCTGTGCTTTGGTCTGATGAGTCCAAATTTGAGATCTTTGGTTCCAACCACCGTGTCTTTGTGCGACGCAGAAAAGGTGATCGAATGGACTCTACATGCCTTGGTCCCACCGTGAAGCATGGAGGAGGGTGTGATGGTATTGGGGTTGCTTTGCTGGTGACACTGTTGGTGATTTATTCAAAATGGAAGGAATACTGAACCAGCGTGGTTACCACAGCATCTTTTCAGCGGCTGCTATTCCATCCGGTTTGCGTTTAGTTTTGGGCCATCATTTATTTTTCAACAGGACAACAACACCAAACACATCTCCAAACTGTGTAAGGGCTATTTGACCAAGAAGGAGAGTGATGGGGTGCTGCACCAGATGACCTGGCCTCCACAGTCACCAGACTGTTGGAAGACCATTTCAGGTGACTACCTCTTGAAGCTCATCAAGAGAAAGCAAAGCAGTAATCAAAGCAAAACGTGGCTACTTTGAAGAACCTAGAATATAAGACAGATTTTCAGTTGTTTCACACTTTTTTGTTAAGTATATAATTCCACGTGTGTTAATTCATAGTTTTGATGCCTTCAGTGTGAATCTACAATTTTTATGATAAATAGTCATGAAAATACAGAAAACTCTTGGAATGAGAAGGTGTCTCCAAACTTTTGGTCTGTACTGTGTGTGTGTATATGATATATTAATTATATATAAAATATAAATATATATATATACTACATACAACAACACACCACACACACACACATAATCAGGCTGAACCTTGAAGAAGTACAAACTGCAGGCTATATGTTGTTTGTGTAAAATGCAATTCACATCCATGTTGGAGGTTCTGTCCCAGATCCCATGAAATATAACAGAAAATTGTTGAACTGCAAATCAATGAAGTTTTGTTCCTTTGCTCATTGGAGCAGGGCAAGCCAAAGCCCCGACTCCGACTCCTCAATTTTCCAAACCTCCGACTCCTGACTCCCTCATACACGGCGCATGTTTAAGTGATAATTTTACTGTAGTAAAATGGTTAAATCGGCTGTTTATCACCTTATGATACAATAATCAAGCTATTTAGGTAGAACAGACACTGACAAGAAAAAGGGGTAACAATGTTTTGATCTTTTGAACACTTTGGGTAGAGTTGAAGAAAAAGCTGTATTTGTATCCAAGTCCGTCTGCACCAACTTGGGGAATGGTAGAAGAGACCTGGGATCAGATTTTGGTCAAGATTGCTTGAATCTGACCCAGAGCCCAGAAGGATTAGGCAGTATTGAAACCAAAAGGTGGATTTCCCAAATACTAACAAAATCAAAAATTAACATTTGATTTTTAGGAGCAAAACGTAACAATGCAGTTACATGAAAGAGCCCTGCAGAACTACAGATGCTTAATACTTGCAAGTCACATTTATGTATAAGAGGGGTAAGATGACGGGTATATAAAATTACAGTACCTCAGTACAAAGCGTAGTGGATGGAGAGATATGAGCCTAAAAAGTCACAAGTTCAAAACATTGTTACATTTTGCTTGTCAGTGTAAAATATATTTATTGGATATGACTTTAGACACAAAAAAATTGTAAATATGCAAAACACTGCAGAACATTTGTGGAGTCTCTGAATTTTTTTCTGAAAATAGTATTGCCTCCATCAATCCTTCATAGAACCTCACATCTGATCTCATTATTCCAGGCTAGAGAAACGCCTCTCAAACACTAATTTGGGGTTTGGGGGGCAAAGCGGTGACCAGAGGCAACCTCTCTAACAATGTCAGGGTATAAAGAATTGCCCCAGCCACAGCCCTTTTGATGAATGGTTGAACTCTTCTATTTTCTTTGAAGCAGGTGAAAAAGGGTTGCTGAAATCTGTTACCCCAGGGAGCAGATCTTTTCCCCTGGGCAGCGCTTTGCTTTCTCCATGTAAATAAATTACACTCCTCAGTGATGAGGCTGAAGATATGGAGCAGTAGCACGGGCAGGATCCAAGTCCTCTTGCTTTTTGCACTGAATCGAATTAACGGGACCAACTTATTTATATTTTGGATTCGAGAGGGTCTCTTTTAGACGCCACTCCAAAAACCTCCCCCCAAGCCCTGCATTGGAGGCAACTTATTCCTGCTGATCTACCGGTGTATAGGCTTACTTATGAAGCAAGAGGAATTCCAGAGCAATTCTTAGGCTAAGTCTACACAGCAAGTGTCAAAATGCCGGCCCAAATCCGACGGCATTTTGACACTTGCAGGACCACATTTTTCGGTTCAGATTTGTGCAAAAGCCACAGTCGGTTTTTGGATTTGCCATCAGCAATGAATATACGGGGCTGATGGTGACTCTGAGCAGAATCTGGCAGAATACACAACCTGTTGCATATTCCGCCGGAGTTTAAACCCCACGATAAAGTTTTTTTTATTTTTCATTTCTGTCTATGCAGCACAGGGCACTGTCTGATTTTCGGCAGATTCAAAATACTAAAAGCTATGTAGACATAGCCTAAAAGGTGTGGAGTCTGTGGATAGCACGCGGGGCTGGTTTGTTTTTCATTGATGCGGTCCCAGCGTCGTAGGGGGAAATAAAATTTTTATGTTTTGGGGGTATGCTCACACGATACACGCCGGTACCCCCCGGGGCACAAAGGGGGGGGGGGGGGGGCACCCGCCGACTCCATTGACAACATTCATTACTCGCTGCGCGTTTTCCGCCGCAAGTAATTACTGTCCTTATCCCCCCCGAAACAATACATCTTATTTTTCAGCGGGAGGGAGGCAATCCAAAACCTATAAGCTATGGTTTACCGAATTTTTCGGGCGCATCTCCCCCAAAAATTAGAGCGCAAATACGCGGCGAATTTACGCTGTGTGAACATACCCTTAAGGTGAATGGTATGAATGACTTGTTTGGGTGCGACTGTGAATTGAGATGACCCCTGGTCTTAAAGGGGTTTTGCCACAAAGTAATATTGACGTGGGAAGCTTGCAAATGAAATAAACATTTTCACCATTCATTATTATTAAAAATTCTGCGCCGTTTCTTTTTTTTAGCTGTCCTTTATTGATCCACTGTTTACATCGTCTCCAGGAGATACGACCAGGGCTGAACCCCTCACCCTGGTCAGACACACCTCTCCTCTCAGGCACTACATTTTTTCAAACCCCATGCTGTCATTCTACTCCCTCCTGGAAATTTTATCAAACAGTGAAAATAAATAAAAAAAAACCCAAAACCAGTCTTGCATTGATAAAAGAAAAAAAAATCCACGGGTTTGGTTCCTGCAGGGATTTGAACCGGGACCCTGTGCCTGAAGGAAAAAACTTACCTCTCAGAACTCACAGTTTTACATAAAAAAAGACCTTTTTTGACTAAGAGAGAAAGGCCCTGGTGATGTCACCTGCGGGGTCACAGATATGAAATTTCAAACAAATCACACACCCCCCCTTCTACACACAGGGAATGCAGGAGGTATGAAATGAGATTGTGGCAAAACCCCTTTAAATATATATCCAGTACAATAAGGGCAGGGCGGACACTTTTGGAGATTTTGTCGGCAACACTGTCGATTGTCGTACTCCACACACATATTAGCAACCACTATTTCATTGTTTTATTTTTTTTTCCCAGGGTTTTTATTGTCGGGTTAATCTAGTATAGTTGAGTGCATTACTATGTACACATATCAATAATAACTGTTTCATTGCTCTACACTTGTAACTAAAGGAATTTTATTACTGGGTTACTCTAATTGGGGAATGATTGGATTTGTTTAATGTTCAATTGTACCTTGTTTTCTGAAAATGTCAAAAATAAACACTTAAAAAAAATATATAACAGAAAAAATAGTGAAGCATGATGCGATGCAATATATTATTCTGTTAAAAGGACCGACACCATGATAGAAACCCAATGGATCTCTTTGTAGTCATCAGGGTCTGTTGGTGTCCAACATGTAACCAACCGCCTGCACTAGAACAGAAAAATGGAATTAGGCCTTGCTCACACTTTGCAATGGGTCAGTTTGGAACCGCTGTCAAAAATTCCGTCGGGAATGATGAAAAAAATAGCGCTATTTTTTCCATTAAAGACCCTGCACATAATAATTCCCCCCCTTTTCTGAGGCAGCACAGTAGTGTCAGACCTCTTTTTTTCCCGCGCGTGTCCCTTTTTCTGTAAGATGCTGGATTTTCATGTATTTAAGCCAAACGCCGTTTTTTCCCGCCAAAAGTGCATTCGAAAAGTCATTAAAGAGCATTTTTTTCAAACCCGGGCCAATCGGAGGGTACCCCCCCCCACCTCAAATGACAAACCTATTACTTTGAATAGGTAAAATATGTGAGTAACTGTCAGTGGGGGGGGCTAGCCTTTGGTGGGGGTGGCTAACACCTACTCATGAATAAGATTTGAGGGGTATAGCTCTAAAAAAATGCGGCATCTTCAGAATAAGGCACAGCGCTGGGGGAAAACAGGTCGACAAACTTGTGCATCCTGAGAAGGGGGAAATCATGTGACAGGTTTCCTTTAAAAGGGAGCAACACCGCAACTGAACCCACGACCTAAGACTTAACCCAAAATGTATAAGACAGGTTTTTATTTAGCGCCAGGAAAATCCACCTTGTGTTTTAGGCTATGTTCACACAGCGTAATTGCCGGACGTACAGTACGCCCGGCAATGATGCCGGGTGTTCAGGAGTCACGCTGATACGGGCGTACTCCCATGATACGTGGGGGTGGCTTGCCCACCGGCCCCATTGACACGCATTTCTCGCGGCCTTAAATTTTCCCAATAACTGACCCTTTTCACTTATCTCCCCCGCGTACAATATTATGTATTTTTTTCCGACGGGAGAGGAGGCTAAACCATTTTCTCTAGGAGCTATGGATTACTGTAATTTTGGCGCGCATCTCGCTCGTATTAGAGTGCAAATACGCCGCGAAGTGCGCGCCCAAATTCCCCCATTTGAACATAGCCTTAGCCTTTATGTACTCACCTTTAGTGTTGAGCGATTGCGTTGGCTATCGAGATCGACATAGTCAAATAGTGGGGGCCGGGTATCGATAAGGTTTTTTTTCGATATTTTACATCGTTTAGGCGCGATACCATTAAAGTCTAGGGGAAAGAGAAAACAAAAACCCCCCCCCCTTTCATTATTCACCCCAAACGGGGGCCTGGAAAAACCCGAAATTAACATCCACAAACATAAAATTTGATACGTCCTACATCTTGGGCCAAACACATTTTAGGTTAAAAAGTCAAAAAACGAAAAAAAGTCCAAACCATTTACAAATCCCTGCCTTGTACCACAGCCCGACCCTTAAACCTGAAATCAAAAACCCAAAAAATTTAAAAAAAGTGCCAAAAGGGCCCGTATGATTTAAAACCATCATTTATTTTTGAACTGGACATTGAATATCCCGCCCGGGAAAACGCAGCTTTAGCCCCAAACCTGCATGACCCCCAAAATTTAAAAATTTCCGGAAAAAAAGGAGCCCTTTAAACCCAAACCCTTTTTAAGTTTCACTGGAAAATTGACTAACCTGCCCCTGGGCCACAGCATGACCCCAAAAAACCTGCATAAACCCCCACATTTAAAAAGTCCCAAAAAAAAAGGAGTTTTTTTAAACCCCTTTTTAGTTTCACTGGACATTGACAAACCCTTTGTCCTGGG
Source organism: Phyllomedusa bahiana (assembly GCA_025379985.1). Taxonomy (NCBI): domain Eukaryota; kingdom Metazoa; phylum Chordata; class Amphibia; order Anura; family Hylidae; genus Phyllomedusa; species Phyllomedusa bahiana. The sequence goes on from JAODAL010016435.1 coordinate 26,654, forward strand.
CCACAGCATCCCCCCCAAAACCCTGCATGACCCCCACATTTAAAAAGTGCCGGAAAAAGGATCTTTAAACCCCCTTTTTTTATTTTTTCACTGGACTTTTGACTATACCGCCCCCGGGGGGGCCAAACGGGGCATGACCCCCAAACCTGCTTTGAACCCCCAAAATTAAAAAAAGTCCCCGGAAAAAGGAGCCCTTTAAAACCACCATTTTAGTTTCACTGGACTTGACATCCCTTTGTCCGGGCCCCAGCATGACCCCCAAAACCTGCATAAACCCCCAAATTTTAAAAAGGGTCCCCGGAAAAAAGGGATCCTTTCAACCACCATTTATTTTTCACTGACATTGACATCCCTGCCTTTTGGGCCACACCTAACCCAGCCGGATTTTACAGTGGGGGGGGGGAAAAAACCCCAAGGCGGCGCCGCATCTTTTAACACGCAGGTTAAAATCCCCTGAGACGAAGAAACCAAAAACTGTCGGGGGCTGAAGCAAGGGGCGGAAGCGGAATTTGTAAACCCCCGGGCCTTTTCCTCTGTACACAGAAAATTTACCTGGGTACCCCCTTCCCCCCCTCCGTTAAGAGGGCCGGCCCCAATTAGCTTCATTTGGGAAATACTGGTGGTTAAGCTCCTGTTAAAACCCCAGGTCCCCTTTTTTATCTTGGCATTTTTTTCTCTTTTTTCCCAAACGTGCGGGGGGAAATGGCCCTCTGTACTTTTTTCTCTTTTCTGTTCCCCCCATATTTCCCTGGTTTTTCTGAAAAAAACCTACACGGTCAATTTTTTCCTTACCCCCCTTGAAACAATTCAGGGGAATTTTTTTTAAAAGCTATTTTGTACATGAAGTTTTTAGTATTTTTTAATTCTAAAAAACACTTTTTTTTAAATGGGATGGAATCCCCCCATGTCTTTGTTTCCTTTTTTTCATTGTATTAAAGGGGTTTGCTAAATACAGGGATTGATAGCCATTTTAGAAAAAACCTTGAAAAAAACAATCATTTTGAAATTTATGTTTTCCAAATTAAAACAGTGTCCTACCCATTCCTTTTTTTATGAAAACACCCATCCCCCCCTTTTAACCACTCTTGAAAATTTTGTCCCAGAACAAATGTCTGTTAAAACACTTTTTTTTAGAATGGACCTTTTAGTATAGCTAATGTCACAGAAAAAATCCCCCCCAAAAATTCAAAGCATGACCCTTGAGCCATTTTTGGCCCAATTGTAAAAAACAAATTTTCTTTTAAAACAATTTTTTAAAATTAGGACCTTTTAGTATAGCTGAAATGTCACAGAAAAATGCCCCCCAAAAATTCAAAGCTTTGCCCCCTTGACCCCAACTTTTGGTCAATTGTGAAGAAAAAAAGCCCCTTTTTAGAAACAACATTTTTAAATAGGACCTGTAGATAGCGCATTTTCACAGCAAAAGGGCCCCCAAAAATTCAAAGCATGCCCCCTTGGGGCCACTTTGGTCAATTGTGAAAACAAATTCTTTTTAGAAACAACTTTTTTTTTTTATAAAAAAAAATCTGTAGAAATTGCCCCATTTCAAACAGATGACCCAAAAAATTAAAAAAAATGACTTTCAGCCACTTTTAAAAAAAATTGTGAGGGAGAAATCCCATTTAAAAAGCCACATTTCCCCTATTCCCAAAGGACCATAATTATAGCTGTATCTCACAGCAACATAAACCCCAAAAAATTAAAAATATAAACTTCTCAGCCACAAATTAAAAAAATTGTGGGGGAGAAATGCCATTTAGAAGCCCACATTTCTTTTTCCAAAGGCCCCAGGGATTTTTGGCTGAATCTCACGAAAAAACATGACCTAAAAAAACCATTGACAATGCAAAACTTCTTAAAAAAATGATAAAGGAATAGGGGTTTTTAGTTGAAAAAACCCTTTGCTGTTTTTTTACATTTTCCCTCACAGCAAAACCATCAAAATAAACCTTTGGGAAAAAAAAGATAAAAATTGCAGTAAAAAAATGATCTTTTTAAAAAAAAGTTTTCAAGAGGACCATTTCTTTTTTAAAAAGGAATGTGAAGTAGCCCCAAACAAACCCGGGACCTCGGAAATTTGGGGGCCAAAAACATCATCAAAATCCATGCCTGTTTTCATTTTGGGTGAAATTTCAAACGTCCACTTTAAATCTGGGGAAAGCCGGATCCCGTTTTTTCTTTAAGGGATTTCCCCCAGCTGTGCTAAAGGGCCCCGCTCGATTTTGAAGCTGGCTGCGGGGCGGACAACACCTCTATGGCGGACGGCCATTTCGGGCCATTCGTCCATTTTGGATACCCAAAAGTCTTTTGGGTCCGGAAAAAATCAAAAACATCGGTTTTGGACGAGTTTAGTCTTTGCACCATGATCTTAAGCGTTTCTCTGGGTTTTGGGTTTGTTTTCCCTGAAATTGGGCATGCTTTGGGTGGTGGTAAACAAAGATTCCCCGAGGCCCACCCATTGGGCTTTTTCCACCTTGCCGCTGCTCCCCGTTTACCCCTTTTTTTGGCACTCTACCATGCTGCCCACTTCGCGGGATGTTTTTTTAAAAACCGTGACATTTGGGGAACGTGAAGCAAAACGCAACAGATGCCCTTCCAGTTGTTAAATCCAAAGTCTCCATTTCCTGCTTTTTTAATCTCAAATTTGGGGTGGGGTTGGGAAAGGAAAGTGCGTTTTTTTGTTTTGCCCCGGGGGCCCCCAAAAAAAGGGGCCCCACCCATTAACTGTTTTTTCATTTTGAGGGCCCTTTTAATGCGAGGATCTTTGTTGGGGGAAAATTTGGAGCATCCAAGCACTCATGTGAGGAATGGGCCTTAAAATTTCCCAAGCCCCCGGGTCGGGGGGATTTAGAAAACTGATCTTCCTCATCTTCCTCCCCTTTCCTCAAAGCCCCCCGCCCCCCCCTTTTTCCCAAAGGGGCAGGGACGTGGGTAACGGGGGTGTCTAGGAATACCCCCCCTTCCTCCCCCGGGCACAGTTTAAAACACACCCGGGTTTTTCCGGGATGAAAGAAACCCTAAAGAGCTAAATTCCCGCCACCTTTCCCACTAGCTTTTGGACCCCAAACCCAAACTGCCAAAATAAAAGACCGATAAAAATTGTGAAACTGTGGGGCCTTGGGGAAATTTGAGGGAGAAAAAAGGCCCGGGTGTCCCATGTGTCCGTCCCCCCTCCTCCGTCGCTGGGGGGAAACCTGTTGTTTCAGAGTTTTCCAACAAACTTTCCCCAGGAACTAAGATCACCACAATGCTCATGCTGAAAAGGGGCTTGGGTCCGCACTGACCATTAGGGGTGGCTTCTTAAAAAACGGGCCCAAGGGAATGGTGAAAAGCTCTTTCACCTGCCTCCACTCTCGGGGGGCCAACACCCCGAGGTCCGCACCCCCTGCTTGTCCAGGCCTGTGCCCACTTCGTACTTGCGTAATGGCATTGCGCTGCTCCCCCCCCCAAACCTGGAGCATTTTTGGGGGTGGGAATTCCAGCGTGTTCCACTCAACTTTAGAAAGGGTTTACGGGGGGGGCCGAGCTGACGCTCAACGCAGCCCGGGGATGACCGCAGGGGTGCGAACGGGGGAATTGCGAAATCAGACCTCGACCTTTTTTCAGCAGGCCAGTCCAACCCCCGGGGGGCTCTTTTAAAAATTTCTGGGCCCACAAGGTTTTATGACATGCCAGGCAAGGGGGTGCTCCAGCCTACCGATCTTAAGGGGGGCAAGCAGATTTTTGCCCCTTTTTCGCAACCACCCCTTTTCCGGGACAAGGGGGTTTTTTGGGACCCACCCCCGCGCTCGGTTTTCGTTGCTTTTGGGGCCGTTTCCCCGAGCCCCCTGACCTGTTGTGGACGGTCTCCAAGGCAATTTTTAAATTTTAAAACGGCCTGGTGTCTCTGGGGACTGAAAGGGCCCCCAGAGGCCCTTTGGGGGGAAAAAGCCCTGCACCAACCCTGCAGTTTTTAAGAGCGTGCCCCCGAGCCTTTAAGCCACCCCTCACCCCCAGAGACAACCACCCAGCTCACCCCGTGAGCGCACTGAGATATAGGCCCGGGCCCTTTGGGCCCTGCTTAAATAGTCCTGTGTCGGTGGGGGGAAAGGACTTTTTTTCCGGGCACAGAAGCAGACAACCGCTTGAAATTTTAAAATGGAAAAAACGGGCTGGCCAGGGGAGGGGCGGGCTTTTCTGGGAAAGGAAAAGCCTTTCTCCGGCATCTGGTATTTGGGGCAAGGCCCAGGGCCAAGAAAGTTGGGGGAACCCATCTTTGTTTCCCCCAAAAAACCCCAAAGGCAACATTTTCCCAAAGGGCCCAAAAACCTGGCAAAGCCGACATTCAGGCTTTTGCTTTGGGGTGGTTTTGGGTTAAAGTGTTTCTTGTTTCCCCCCAAAACCCGGAAGAAAAGAAGGCTGGCTGCTAGACTGGCCGCTTTCCGGGGTGCAGGTTTTCAAACTGGCGGAAGGAAAAGGGGGAGATGGGGCTCGGTGGGACCGGGCGACGGTGGAGGGGTGAAGCGAAGGGGTGATCCCCATCATGGGCTCTGAGAGACATGGGGGACGGAAAGGGAACCCCTTGGGGGGTGGGGGGAGGAGGCGGGGACAAGGGTGACAGTGGTTTTGGGGGCCCGGGGTTTGGTCTGGGGGCCTTTTTTGGGGCCCAAGTTCCCCCATTTCCCAATCTTTCAAATTTGCTGGGAAGTACTAGACCCTGTTGGGGTGGGTTTTAAACCCCAAAAGGTTTTTTGCCTCTACTTTAACGTTTTCGGCAAAGGGGGGCTTTTGAAAATCCCCTGGGTGAATCAGAGGCCCTTTCTCAAAGAAGGGGCCCCGGCTTGAGAGGCCTGGACCTTTTGGAAAGGCGATAACAGGAGCCGGGTTTCTGCGGAGGGGCCGTGGCTGGCGGAATCATATTTAGCGGACTTTTGGGACCGGGCCCCTCCCTTTTTTGGGGGGACCCCGTATTTACACTACCCCCTTGTCTTTCCTCCCGCCACTGATTTAAGCCTCGCAAAACAAATTTTGCGGGAAAAAACCCCGGGGGATCCCCCAAATTTGTTTATCATCTCATCATCACAACACGGGGACTTGGGCGGGCCTGACTTTCCTGCATCCAGAAGCTGCGGGGGGTACAAGCAAGGGGGGACTGCAAGGCTTTTCCGGGCCCTGGCCCCGGGGATTTTTGGGCCCTTTAACCCCTTCCCCTTTACCCCCTCTGGGGGGCATCAGTAACTGGCGTCAGAGCAGAAATAAATCATCCCTTGTCTTTTAACATGCCTTCTTTACCCCCCAAACCCCTTTTTTTCATCAAAGAGGGCTTCAACAATTGGGTTATCCACAGGGGGGTACAACAGTTGTACATTTTGGGGTGCTTAAAGTTGGGGCGGATGCTGATGAACTGATTAACGACAATTTTTTGGCCGTTGGGCCCGGGAAAGGGCGAGGAAAGGGAAAACTGCTAGATGCAGGGTTTCATTAACCACTGAAGGGGCAGATTGGCGCGATGTTTGTTTCTTAAAATTCACAGGGCCCTGACCCAGCGATGACAGGCCGACGGTCCCTGCAACTGAAAGATTTCCCTGGGGAGGGGTTTTGTCGCCAAACACTAGAAGGAGCCCTTTTTTTCCCCGTACCTCTACCCCCATGTCTACCCCCCTCTTTGCTCCTTTCCACCTGCCTTTCCCTCCATGTTTCCCGAAATAAAAAAAATTTGAGAAAAGGGAATTTGGAAAAAGTTTTTTTAAAATCTCTTATTAAAAAAAAGGGAAACCCCAGCTATTCCCCAAAAAACCCCTAATCAAAACAAAATTGCGGGGTTCAAATTTAACTGCAAGGTGTCTACAACAAAAACTGGGCTGGGCAAAAAAATTTCCAAAAAAAACTTTTCTGTTTTTTGTTTTTTGGGATAATAAATGGTATTTTTTTTTCACCTTTTCAAATTCCCCCCGTGGTGAAATAAGAATTGCTGTTTTAAAGATTTTTCGTAGATGCTGCGTCAATGAACAGTACTGGGTGCGCAAAATTTAAAAAAAAACTTAAAGGTTTTTTTTTGTATAATAAACGGTATTTTTTGCAAACCCTTTTAATTCCAAACCCGTGGGGGAATATAGAATTGCGTTTTATGAATTTTCGGGAATGCTTTTCTCAAAGAACAGAAAGGGGCGCAAAAGTCCAAAAAAAACTAACTGTTTATTTATTTTTTTTTAAAAAACTTATTTTTTTTCACCCTTTTAATTCAAACCCGTGGTGAATAAAAAAATTTCTGTTTTTTAAATTTACTTTTGATGCCTGCGTCAATGAACAGTACTGGGGGGGCAAAAAAAAAAAACACGTAACTGTATGTTTTTGTAAATAACCCCGGAAATTTTTGGGACCTTTCAATTCCCCCCCTGTGGGGAATATTTGAATTGCTGTTTAAGAATTTTCGTAGGAAAGCGGGGTCAAAGAACGTACTGGGTTTTCGCAAAAAATCAAAAAACACGTAACTGTTATGTTTTTTTTAAAAATAATAAAACCCGTATTTTTTTGGGACCTTTCAATTCACCTTTTTGGGGAAAATAGAATTGCTTTTTTTAAGATTTAAAGTAGATGCTGCGTCAATGAACATTTTGGGTGCGCAAAAGGCCCCCAAAAAAAAAAAAACGTAAAAATGTTTTTTTTTTGAATAATAAACGTATTTTTTGCACCTTTTTAAATTTACCTTTGGTGAATTAGAATTGCGTTTTAAGATTTACGTAGAAACTGCTCCAAAAACAGTACTGGGTGCGCAAAAGTCAAAAAACACTAAAATGTTTATGTTTTGATAAAAAAAAATTTTTTTTTTGGGACCTTTTTAATTCACCTGTGGTGAAAAATTTTGAATTTCTTTTTAAGAATTTTTTCGTTTGATTTGCCCTCAATGAACAGTACTGGGTGCGCAAAATCAAAAAACACGAAAAAGTTAAAGTTTTTGATATAAAAAAACGTATTTTTTTCACCTTTCAATTCACCTGTGGGGGAAAAAATAGAATTGCCCGTTTTTAAAATTTTCCGGGAAAGCGCTTTAATGAACAGTACTGGGTCGCAAAAATCAAAAAAACCTAACGTTATGTTTTTTATATAATAAACTGTTTTTTTTTGCCCCCCTTTCTATTTTACCTGTGGTGAATATAGAATTGGGCCCTTTTTTTAAAAAATTTTTCGTAGATTTCTTTTCGTCAATTAAAAGGACTTTGGGGGCGCAAAAAGTCAAAAAACCTAACTTTTTTATTTTTGATTAAATAAACCTGTAATTTTTTTCCCCCTTTTTTAAATTTACCTGTGGGGAATTTTAAAATTGCTTTTTTTATAATTTTCCCTAGAAACTGGGGTTTAATGAAAAAGTACGGGGGCGGGAAAAATCAAAAAACCCCGTAACTGTTTTGTTTTTTTATATTAAACTGTTTTTTTTTTCACCTTTCAATTCACCTTGGTGAATTTTAGAATTTCTTTTTAAAAATTTAAAGTAATGGGTGCGTCAAAAAAGGGAACAGTACTGGGTTTCCCCAAAAGTCAAAAAACAAATAAAATGTTTTTTGTTTTGAAACTAAAACTGTAAAATTTTTTTCACCCTTTTAATTTTACCTGTGGGGAATATAGAATTGCTGTTTTAAGAAAAAACGTAGAAGCGCGTCAATGAACATACGGGGGCGGGAAAAGTCAAAAAAAACGTAACGTTTTTGTTTTGATATAATAAACTGTATTTTTTTTCACCTTTCAATTCACCTGTTGGTGAATATTAATTGGGTGTTTTAAGTTTTCGTAGATGCTGCGTTTAAAGAACAGTACTGGGTTGGGGAAAATCAAAAAAACACTTTAAATGTTTTGTTTTTATATAATAAACTGTATTTTTTGCACCTTTTAATTCACCTGTTTGGGGAATATAGAATTGCTGTTTTAAAAATTTAAAGAAAATGCTGCGTCAATAACGTACTGGGGGCGCAAAAATCAAAAAAAACACTAACCCTTTATTTTTCGTACATACAAAGGGAAATTTTTGGCAACAAACCAAACCCGTGCTGATGGACTACAAGATTGCTGGATTTAAAAAAAAGTGGGGAAGGTTGAAATAAAAACAAATCCCAGGGTAATGGGGGAAAATTGAAAAACCTATCTGAAATGAAAACTGATAATAAAAGTGGGTTTTTTTTCAGCTAACAAAGAGACCGCAGTTTAAAAAAAATGATGTTTTCCAATATAATTCAGGGGTCCCAATATCCCGGAAATACTTCCAAAAGCAAACTGTTAATAATAAAGAAATTCCAAATACAATACTAAAAAAATAAGTCTTGGTGAACTTTATCCAGTGTTCTTTATAATAAGGGGGCTTGGGCTGTTTTTTGCCCCGCGGGGGCCCCCCCCCCCCGGCCCTGATTTACAGCGGGAGATCTGGCTTTAAAATTCCCCTAGCTAACTAAAATAAAATGTTTTTAAAAACTCTAAAACCCAACAAAAATTTGGGAAAGGGTCACAGCTAATAAGGGAGAGGTTTTTTCCTGTGCAAAAAATAGACTAATTTCGCTGAGGCGTTTTTTGGGCCCCCAGGGGGAGCCACGGCCTTTTCCCTATGAAAACCCTGAAGACACGAGGCCCGAAACAAAGGGAAAAAGCTTTTTTCTATGTAAAAAAAACGAGGTCAAGTTATTTTTTCCCCGCCAAAACGCAACCAAACACATCCCAGCCTTTACGTGCCCCCACACATCTCACCCTGCCTATTCTATAAAATGATTGCTGGCCGCCAAAATTACAGGAAGCGCCGAAAAAAAGGGGCGATCTTAATAGATGATGTAAATTTTTAAACCTTAATTATCGAAGATCTGGAAATTTCATACCATAAAAACCTTGCCGATTTAAAATTTTGTCGATAAAAATCGCTAAAATACTCCCCTTTCTTGTAAGTAAGCGAGCCCCGCGCTCCATACGCTCAGAGCCATTCTGACTTGCGCCCAGGTCTGTGTGACTTCAAGTAAGGTCACACTGCATTGGGCCATCTGTCGGGGAACCTTTTCCATAAAATTCAAGGAATCAAACACCGTCCTATTTAGCTAATGTACACGTTTCCCTCACATAAAGCATCTACTTCTGGGAAACGGATCAAACATATTCCAAATAGGACAAGGTTGGGTCTACTGATTTCTCATGGAATATTCTTATCATGGTATCGCGGCAGATCCCACTGATGGACGACAGAACGCCGTGTAATCAGGGCCTTACTGTGCTCTCCCAAGGTATCAGCTGGATCCCAGGAAGGGAGCTTCTGTAGACCACAATGGGCGACTAACAATATGGACTTGGACACATGAGGATCCCGCTGTGAATCCCTCCTCCATACACCAGAGCAGCTGGTTCTGTGGAGGAGGTGACCACATACAACTATTATATGGAAGTTTCTCTAAATTAAAGGAGCACCCTGCAGCTTCCTCCATCAACTTACACATCCGTATCCCCCGATCAGCTCATCGGCAGGGCGCTGCCATCTCACAAGAATAAAGAAGCTACAACAAGCACTACTACAACCTTCTCCAAGTTGTGGTTGTTCACATACTACAACTCCCAGCAGAACACAGGAGCCACAAGCTGGGGGTTGTCATCTGCAGCAGCTGGAAAGGAAACCTCTAATAAGCACTACTCCAAAAGTCTCCGAACTGCTCCAACTCCCAGCAAAACATGAAGGCCACATACTGGGGGTCGTAGTCTGCATCAACTCCCAGCAAAGTATAACACACATGCTGGGGGTCGTAATCTGCAGAAGCTGGAGACCAGTGGAATACCGATTAATAATACAGACTACTTCTCCAGCTCCTGTAACTACAACTCCCAGCAAAACATGAAGGTCACATGCTGGGGATCGTAGTCTGCAGCAACTCCCAGCAAAACATGAAGGTCACATGCTGGGGATCGTAGTCTGCAGCAACTCCCAGCAAAACATGAAGGTCACATGCTGGGGATCGTAGTCTGCAGCAACTCCCAGCAAAACAGAGGTCACATGCTGGGTCTAGTCTGACAACTCCAGCAAAAAGAATCACATGCTGGGGTTTTTAAGCTGCAGCTGCTGACTAGCTGTGGGATAGCCTTTATTATACAGAATACTTCTCCAGCTCATGTAACTACAACTCCCAGCAAAACATGAAGGCCACATGCTGGGGGTCATAGTCTGCATCAACCCCAGGCAAAATATAACACACATGCTGGGGGTTGTAGTCTGCAGAAGCTGAAGAGCAGTGGAATAGCCTTTACTATACAGACTACTTCTCCAGCTCCTGTAACTACAACTCCCAGCATGACATGACAGACACTTAATGGAGGTTGTAGTCTGCAGCAGATGAAGAGGCTGAGAATAGTCTTTCCTGTTCAGGCTACCTCTCACGCTGCTGTATCAGCTACAACCCCCAGCAGACAGCCGCATGCTGGGAGTTGTAGTGTTGCTGCAGCAGGACAGCCACAACTTGGAAACCCCTCGACTATTCCATGAGCAGCAGGAAATAGGGGGAGGCATACAATGCCCGCAACCCATAAGATATCCCAAATGACGCCACAAGACAGCGGAAGGACGAGCGCGGCGCCAGCAGCTGCTCCGTACATACCCCTCCACCGGCGCCGGTCACTTTCTATTTACCCGGATGGAAGAAACCGCAACACGACTCCCGCTCACAGCCAATAACAGCCGTCCGAGCAACCGACCAATGGCGACGCAGGTGTCGGGCTCGCGCCTGCAAGGGTCAATGACGAGCGCTGTGATTGGTCAGCGGGAGACGACGGTTGGGCGCGGGATGATTTGAAGCGGCGCTCGAGAGCCAGATACGAGTGCGCTCTGACAGGGAAGCAGCGGCCTGTTCACAGCTTACGTCAGCTGACGCCTGGCTCTTGTACACGCTGCTCTCTATAACGTATACTCTGGTAGTACAACGAGGTGTATTCACGAGTATACCGACTCTAGTATACATTCCTGTCTCACGTAGAAAGCCGAGCTGGGCAGAGACTGTAGTGACAGCAAACAATGTTGGTCTGGAATGTTCACACGGCTTATTTTGGGACAGATTTCAGTCCGTATTTTGCGCCGTATACGGCTGAAATCCGCCCCAGTCATTATGGTAATTCACAGTTCTCACAAAGAACTATTGATTCTGTCTCCTCTCCCTGCTCGCGAAAGGCTATGTTCACACGGCTTATCCACGTCGTAATTGCGGGGACGGATTTTGCCCGCAATTTCGCCGTGTGCTGGGGAGGGGGGCGGCAGCTCGCCGGCCCCATAGACATTCATTATCCATGGCGTCTATCCCGCCGTTAGGCAATGTACACATGGCTTATTGCCGGCGTAATTGCGGGGCGAATGGCCGGCAGCTCGCCGGCCCCATAGACACTCATTATTCACGGCGCGTACACGCCGTAAATAATGTGCATGTCACTTTCTCCCCACTCGGCGTATTGTGCGAGCAGGGAGAGGAGACATAATCCATAGTTCTCTATGAGAACTGTGGATTACCTTAATAACTGGAACGTATTTCGCGCAGTACGGGGCGAGATATGTCCCATTTTAAGCCGTGTGAACATAGCCTAAGGGTCCGTTCACACGGCTTATTTCGCCACGGATTGGCGCCGTACTGCGCGCCAGATTTGTGCTGCAGTACAGCGCCAATCCGTCGCAGTAATTACGGTAATCCGCCGGGCGGGGAGAAAGTGACATGCACATTATCCAGGCGCAATACGCGCCGTGGATAATGTAAGTCTATGGTGTCGCGCACCCGCCCCTTATTCAAGCCGGAATTGCGAGCGCAATCCAGCTCGCAATTCCGGCTTGAATAAGCCGTGTGAACCGGGGCTAAGGGTAAATTCATACGGCTTATTTTGATGCGCCCCAATCATTACGGTAATCCACAGTTCTAATAGAGAACTATGGATTATGTCTCCTCTCCCCGCTCGCACAATACGATTGTATTGTATGCCTGGGGAGATAAGTGACATGTCATTTATTCGCGGTGCTTACGCACCACGAGTAATGCTTGTCTATGGGGCTGGCGGGCTGTGCCCCCCCCCCCATCCGCCTGCGTCGCAGGACTACCCACCGATCAGCGCGACTCCTGAAGACCGCAATTACGCCGTGTGAACATACCCTAATACGAGCGAAATGCGCCACAATCATTATGGTAATCCACAGTTCTCATAGAGAACTATGGATTATGCCTCCTCTCCCCGCTCGTACAAAACAATCGTATTGTACGTGCGGGGAGATAGCTGACATGTCACTTAGTAATGCATGTCTATGGGGCCAGCGGGCTGTCGCCCCCACCCCCCGCATCGCGGGAGTATGAGCCGATCAGCGCGGCTCCGCGAACACCCGGCGTAATTGTGGGTCGTACTGTCCGCCCCGCAATTAAGCCGTTTGAACATACCCTTAGGGTGCTTTTCACACGGTGCGTTTTTAAACACGTTTTTGAGCAGAAAGGCACAGCAATTAATGTTGTACGTTTCTGCACAAAAAACACATCAAAAACGGGGTTGTCTCACTACATTGATTCATCTGACCTCAGTCCTGTTTTCTTGGTTTCACTTTGAATTCAGGGGCGTGTTTACTGACTTCTATTTGGCTGCAGTAGAAGCCAGGTCTGTGGCTATAGCAACCAGTGCTGACTACCTATCATGAGAGATTGAACAGGTCTGTAGCTATAACGACCTGAGGAGCTGATGCAGCCAATACAAGAGGGGATATCTGTGCCAGTTGTAAGTCATTCATTGTTAACATTGTACTTGTTTGACGTATGTTATGTATGTAACCCCCCCTTTTTGAATGTACAGCGCCCTGAAATCAATAGTGCTTTAAAATAAATAATAATAGGTAGGACATTTAATAAGAGTAAATTGCAAACTGACTTGTTTTGCAAAGAAGATCTTTACATAAAAAGCAACTGATACGGTCTGGAGGTGGATCCAATGGACCACCGAGGCGATAGGCGAAAGCCCCCCCACCCCCCCCCCCCCCCCCCAAAACCCAAAGGGGGGAAGTGGAGTATGAAGTGGGTCCTGGTTTCACCAGAGCACGCCGCAAAGCGGGGAATATAAAGATGGTCTTGCTTCGGAGGGACGGCACACCAGGTCACTACCATGGCGGGGCTTGCCGTGCAGTGGCCGGCCAGGCGGGTGCAATGATACCAGGAACGGCAGCAGGCTCGTGGTCGTGGACAGGCAGGAGGTCAGTGTACAGGCGGCTCTGGTTCGTAGACGGTAAACGTAAGCAAGGAGTCCTTAGGCACTGACACGGGAAGGCATGACAGGACGCTCTGGAACACTTTTCACCATGGTAATATACACCAAGGATCCAGCAAGGGCTGGCAGGAGGAACCGGGCCGGACCTTATATAGGAGCAGTTGCCCGGCACTAACCAATTACGTTGCACAGGCCCTTAAAATCTCAGAGAGCGGGCGGGCACGCACCTACGCGGCGGAGCTTCATGCTGGGAGCTTGAGAGCTCAAAGAGCAGGTGCGTGGTGGTGTAAAGTGGACGTGGCAGGGGCCTGCGACACGGGCGGACCCGACCCGGACGTGCGGGACGGGGCTTCCGCTGGGGAGCGCGGGCCCGGACGCGCCTGCGGCCCGGGACAGTGGTCGCAGGGGCGTCCGTTACAGCAACCTTGTAGTGAGACAACCTTTTTAAAGGCTGCGGCAGATACATGTGATATGAATGCGGTTTTAGGGTTCTGTTGCAGACAGAGGGCCAAATCGAGAAGTGAGTGAAGCCAAAGATGTCCGTAATGCTGGGAGTATTAGGTGGGTCCACACAGCAAAGTCAAAATGGCGTCCAAAATCTGACACCATTTTCATGTTGCTGGACCACAACACACCGTGGGTTTTTTGAGCATTTTTTGTGCAAAAACCGTTGGTCGCGTTTCGTATTCCTGGCGGCCAAGTACATTGGGGCTGCAGGAATCTGACGCTGTTCCGGCAGAATGTTCCATATTCTAATGAAAATGAATTCCCAGGTGAATAGTTCCAGCACTCCAAGGAGATAAAATCGACTTTTGTTCAAAAAAATCATTAAAAAGCAAGAATTAAAGGTGTTGTATCATTACAATAAAAGGGGTTGTCTGTAACAAAGAATAGCCTCAAAATGTAGGGGAACACTAAATGAAAGACATTTTTCCAAATACATTTTTTTGTTCATCTTTTTTTTGTTAAGGGAGTACAAATGATTTTATCACTTCGTGGCTCTATTTGGTTCCACCAGTGACCGGACCTGTTTACTCTTTTCCCTGCTGTTTGTTCTTGATGAGGGAGTGAAGTCATTCACACACTCGGTCGCTGCAGCCCAGAGTGAGGTGTGTGTGTTTATCTGAAATCTTCAGACAAAAGCTGAGTAATTTACTGCTGCTTTACTTTAGATTAAATCTCCTGCTAGCAGTTTTAGAGAAGCTTCTAAGCTAATCTAAACTAATTAGCAGACTGAAAACACAGAGTTGAATACAATGAGTGAATGCACAGAGCTCATATGCTAATTACAGACAGTCTGACGAGGAGAGGGAAGGATGCAGCTATGAAAATCTGAGGTGAGAACAACCCCTTTAAATGGTTCCTTGAATAAGGGGACTGTGCAAACAAGCAACTTTGCATTGGATGTCATGACAAAGCTGTCTTGTTTTTCCTATTCTCCCTTGTCTTCGTTTTCTGTGTAAAACTGCTCCCCGAGTGCCGGTAGGATTTCCACCTCCTTTCATTTTATTGGCCGACGGCTCTACGAATTTACCATTTCTGTCTGGGACCCCGTAACAGCAGGATTAGTGTCAGGTTGACTAAAGCTCCTGCGTGTAAACATAGAAAGGAGACAGATCTGTGCTGCTCTGAATGAGTTCATAGAAGACTGGATTAAATTGTAAGGGTGCGTTCACTCGGCAATGGACATATACCGGTCAGTTCAGTTAAGAAACACCCACCTGGGAGGGGAAGAAACGCCCTTGGATTTGAGGCGCTGAGAAACTGAAAATACAATGAAACAGCCGAAATGATGAAGCGATAAATCCCCTTTAAGCTTCTACTCAAAGTGAAATTCTTTTACCGTTTTCGGGATCTGGAGAAGACATTTCATCTTCTGCCAGATTTCTTCTTGTCTTTGCTTTTCATGGCTCCTATGTCCATTGTAGTCATTTGTGCTGTTGTACCAAGGTGATGTGAGAGAAAAAAAACTCACTCACTCAAATGGAAAAAAAAATGTTTTTTATTTAGATATTACTTTAGTCTTATGACTGTAGACCATGTGAATTGCAAGAAATGGTGGGAAGTTTTGGCACTGATATCCTTCTTCAGGCTTCACAGTGCTTTAGCAAAGAAGGGCAGAAATATTTTTTGGGGCACCAGCAGGACCATTGGTGAAATAGGTTACATGTCTGACTACTGCTTAGACAGGTTGTAGTGTAGTAATCCCACTGCACATCGTTTGAAGGTTGCCGTGGATCATAGAGGATTATGTACTCTGCGTTATGGCCGCAAACACCCCAGGTTTGAATTGCTGGTCACAGCATTTCACTCGGGCTACTTTTTTTTTTTCTGTACTCATAAGGTGGAAAAAAATCTATTAAAGTTTTTTTTTTAGGGAATTGGACAAGAGAAATTTCATGTTCTGCAGATTTCTTTTGTTCTTTGTTGTGTTGGCTTCTATGTCCAAGTAGTCATTTTTGGCTGTTGAACAATTGTGAAGGCATGGAAAAAAAAACTCATACTTCCAACTGGAATGTAGATATTCTTTAAGTCTCTTGTGTTTCCCATTACGTTTTTTTTGAAATGGATGGCAACCAGATCTTGTGGGAGGTTTCACAGTGCTCAGAAAACGTTTGGCAGATTTATTTAGTAGTCAACAGAGGGACCAGTGGGAGCAATGGATAACGCTGTTCTGAAAACGGAAATCAGAAGATTGTAGGTTTCGACTCTAACTGGCTCGTTGATAGTTTGCCGTGTGATCGTTATAGTGGTTTGTACTCTGAGTTTGTGGACGCAGCAAACGGTTCGAATCGGGTCACGGCATTCCTCTCTGCAATTCTCATTTTAAGAAACTTCTACTCCAAAGTGGAAAAATTTTTTACACAGTTTCGGGTTTGGAGAAGAAAATTTCATCTTCTGCCATATTTGTTCTTGTCTTTGCTTTCATGGCTCCTATGTCCATTGTAGTCATTTGTGCTGTTGTACAAAGGTGATGTGAGAAAAAAAAACTCACACTCACTCAAATGGAATGTAGATATTCTTTAGTCTCTGACTGTATCCCATGTGAATTGCAAGAAATGGTGGGAAGTTTTGGCACTGATATCCTTCTTCAGGCTTCACAGTGCTTTAGCAAAGAAGGGCAGAAATATTTTTTGGGGCACCAGCAGGACCATTGGTGAAATAGGTTACATGTCTGACTACTGCTTAGAAGGTTGTAGTTTAGACTCCCACCTGCCTCGTTGAAGGTTGCCGTGATCATAGAGGGATTAGTACTCTGCGTTGTGGCCGCAACACCCCAGTTTTGAATTCTGGTCACAGCATTTCCACTCGGCTACCATGTTTTTATGGGGCACAGGGATTTCCACTCGGCTAAACCCTTTTTTTAAAATTTTCTACTCAAAACGTGGGAAAAATCTAATTTAAAATTTCCCGGGAATTGGACAAGAAATTTCATGTTCTGCGCCCAAATTTCCCTTTTTTCTTTTGGGTTTTGATGGCTTTTTATGTCCAAAGTAGTTTATTTTTGCTTTTGAACAAATTGGGGATGCATGAAAAAAAAAACTCATACTCCCCAAATTTGGGAAAGTAAAATTTTTCTTTTAGTCCTCTTTCTTTTCCCATTAGATTTTCTAGAAATGGATGGCACCAAATTTTTCCCTTTTGGGAGGGGTTTCCCCATTTCTTCAAAACTTTTTGGCAGAATTATTTAAAATAAAGTCAAAGCGGGGGCCTTGGGGGGCGCCCCAAAGGAAAAAGCGTCTGACTTACGGATAAAAGATTGTAGGTTCACTCCCAACCCGGCCTTTGGTTTTAAGGGTTTTTCCCGGAAACGGTTTTTTAGTAACCCCACGTTTTGTTGGCCGCAGCAACCCCGGGTTGAATTTCCGGGTCCGGCATTTCCCCCCCCTGGGAATCTCATTTTTTAAACTTCCCACTCCAAAGTGGAAAAAACTTTTTTCAGTTTTGGGGTTTGGGGAAGAAAAATTTATCTTCTGCCCAAATTTTTTCCTTTGTCTTTGCTTTTTTTTTAAAAGGCTCCCATAGTCCCCTTGTAGTATTTGTGCTGTTGTACCCAAAAAGATGTGAGAAAAAAAAAACTCACCCCCCCCCCTCAATTGGGAAAGTAGAAATTCTTTAGTCTCTTTACTTTTTATCCCATGGAATTTCAAAAATGGTGGGAAGTTTTGGCACTGATATCTTCTTCAGGTTTCACAGGGGCCCTTTAAACAAAGAAAAGGGGAAAAAATATTTTTTTGGGGGAAACCCGCAGGAAAACCAAATTTGGGGGAAATAGGTTTCATGTCTTTACTACTGCTTTAAAAAAGTTTTTTAGTTTAGACTTTCCCAAACCCCGCCTCGTTTTGAAGGTTTGCCGGGGATCATGAAGGGGTTATTAAATCTTCGTTTTGGCCCCAACACCCCCGTATTTTAATTTTTTTAGGGCACAGCATTTCCCCCTTTGGCCCACCATTTTTTAATTTTCTACTCATTTCGGTGGAAAAAAAACTTTTTAAAAGTTTTCCCGGGAATTGGACAAGAAATATTTATGGTTTTTGGGTGCCAGATTTTTCCTTTTTCTTTGCTTTTGAATGGCTTCTAGTCCCAAAATAAAACATTTTTTTCGTTGGGAAAAATTTGAGCCTGAAAAAAAAAAATTTATACTCTCCCCAAAGGAATGTTTGATATTCTTTATCTCTTTTTGTTTCCCCTTTGATTTTCTAGAAATGGATGGCACCCTTCCTTGGGGAGGGTTTAAGTTTCTTCAGAAACGTTTGGGGGAAAATAATTTTAGTAAGTAAAAAGCAGGGCAAGTGGGCAAATTTTATAACGGGTCTGACTACGATCAGGGAAAATTTTTAGGTTCGACCCCCTACCTGGCCCCGTTGAAGTTAGGGGACCAAATGGTTAGTACTTCTCTTGTGGCCGCCCGCAACCCCCTTTTTTAATCCCGGGTCCGGATTTCCCCCCTTGCAATCTTTTTTAAGCTTTAAATCCCCAAAAATGGGAAAAAAAAATTTTTCAAATTTTCCCGGGTTGGAGAAGAAAATTTTATTTTCTGCCAGATTTTTTTTTTGTCTTTTTTCAAAAGGGTCCTATGTCCATTGAAATCATTTGTGGGTGTTGTACAAAGGGGATGTGAGAAAAAAAAACCCCCCACACTCACTCAAAAAGGGAATGTAAAAAATATTTTTTTAGTCCTTTTGAAATGGGGTCCCAAATTTAAATTTCCAAAAAAATGGTGGGGAAATTTTGGCACTGAAAATCCTTCTTAGGTTTTACAGTGCTTTAGCAAAGAAAGGGGAGAAAAAATTTTTTGGACCAAACAGGACCCTTGGTGAAATAGGGTTTTACAAAAAAAGGGGCTGGGGGCAACTTGCTTAGAAGGTTTTAGTTTAAACTCCCCCCCTGCCTCGTTTTAAGGGGGTTTCCGTGATCATAAAGGGGGTTAGGGAAATCTGCGTTGTGGGCCCCAAAACCCCCCGTTTTGAAATTTTAGTCACAGCTTTTCCCCTCGGCCCACATTTTTTTTAATTTTCTACTCATACGGGGAAAAATTTTATTAAAGTTTCCCGGGGAATTGGAACCCAAAAAATTTCATGTTTTCTGCCAGATTTCTTTTGTCTTTGCTTTGGGTGGCTTTATGTCCAAAAGTAGTTTCCATTTTTTTTGGCTTTTTGGGGGAAAAATTGTGATGCATGAAAAAAAAACCTTTATACTCTCCCCAAAAGGAAAGTAGATATTCTTTATCTCTTGCCCGTTTTCCCCCTTAGATTTTTTCTAGAAATGGGTTGGGGAAACCCGTTTCCTTTGGGAGGTTTTCACAGGGGCCCTTTAGAAACCGTTTTGGGAGAATTATTTGTAAAATTAAACGCCCGGGGGCCCGTGGGGCAATGGATAACGGTTCCCCGACTACGGTCAGAAGATTGTAAAGGTTTGACTCCTACCCGGGTCCCTTGGGAAATTTGGGGAAAGTTTGGTTAATAAATCCTGCGTTGTGGCCCCCAAACAAAACCCCCGGGTTTGAATGGGTCACGGCATTTTCCCCTTTGCAATCTCCCTTTTTAAACTTCCTACTCCCAAAATGGGAAAAAACTTTTTTCAGTTTTTGGGATCTGGAGAAGAAATTTCATCTTTTTGCCGGAAATTTTTTCTTGTCTTTTTCTTTTTTATGGGCTCCCAAGTTCCATTGTAGTCATTTGTCTGTTGTACAAAAAGGGGATTTTGAAAAAAAAAAAATTTACACTCACTCAAAATGGAAATTTAGATATTCTTTAGTTCTGACGGATCCCTGTGAATTTGGCCCAAAAAAATGGTGGGGGGTTTTGGGATTTAAATCCTTTTTCAGGTTTCACAGTGCTTTAGCAAAGAAAGGGCAGAAATATTTTTTGGGGGACCAAACAGGCCCCTTGGGGAAAAAGGGTTTAAAATGTTCTGAAATACCCGCTTAGAAGGGTTTTAGTTTAGACTTCCCAAAACCCGCCCTTTTAAGGTTGGGCCCGGGTCATGAGGGATTAGACTCCTTTCGTTGTGGGCCCCAACACCCCCCTTTTGAATTTTTGGGGCACGCATTTATCGGCTACCCTTTTTTTTAATTTTTTCTACTTTTAATTTTAAGGTTTTAAAAAAAAATCTATTAAAAGTTTTTCAAAAATTAAAAAAAAGGGGGGTTTCATTAAATTTTGGGGGGGCCCAAAAAAGTTCTTCTTTTCCTTTGCTTTTTGATGGCTTCTATGTCCAAAATAGTCATTTTTTGCCCGTTTAAAATAATTTTGTGATGAAAAAAAAAAAAATCATACTCCCCAAATGGGAAAGTAATATCTTTAGTCTCTTGCTTTTCCCATTAGATTTTTAGAAAAGGAAGGCAAACCCGTTCCTTGTGGGAGGGTTTTTTCAAGGTTCAGAAACGTTTGGGAGTATTTATTTAAATTTTCACCCGCCAGGGGCCCAATGGGTCTCCCGGATACGGGGCGAAGATTGTAGGTTTGATCTTCCTTCCCTCCAAAGGGCCCTGAATTGTAAGTGGTTAGTAAATCTGCGGGTTTTGGCCGCAAACAACCCCGGGTTTAATTGGGTCAGGGATTCCCCCTCTCAATTTATTTTTAAGCTTCTACCCCCCAAAAATGGAAAAAAACTTTTTTCAGTTTCCCGGGTTTTGGAGAAGAAATTTCATCTTTTGCCAGATTTCCCTTTTTCTTTGCTTTTTTATGGCTCCCATTCCCTTGTATTCATTTGTGCTGTTGTACAAAAAAGGGGATGTGAGAAAAAAAAACCCCAAAACTCCCTCAAATGGGGAAATGTAGATATTCTTTAGTCTTTTGAAATGTATCCCCTGTGAAAAACAAGAAATGGGGGGGGAAAGTTTTGGCATGATATCCTTTTTTTCAGGTTTTACAGGCTTTTAGCAAAGGAAGGGGAGAAATATTTTTTTGGGGGCCCCCCAGCAGGACCCTTTGGTGGGAAATAGGTTTTCATGGGCTGACCCCCTGCTTGAAGGTTTAGTTTAAGGGCTCCCACCTGCCCCGTTGAAGGTTGCCGTTTATCATTTGAGGATTTTGTACTTGCGTTGGGCCGGGAACACCCCAAATTTTGGGAAATTTTGGTCACAGCATTTTTCCCCTCGGTACCCTTTTTTTAAATTTTTTTTACTATAAAGGTTTGGGAAAAAACTATTTAAAATTTCGGGAATTTGGGCAAGAAAATTTTCCAAAATTTCTTTTTTTCCCAAGGAATTTTCTTTTTTCTTCTTTTGTCTTTGCTTTTGATTTCTTTTTCATTTTTCCAAAAAAAATAAAACCATTTTTGCTTGGTTTTTTAAAATTGTGAATGGGGATGGAAAAAAAAAGGAAAAAAACCCCCTTACTCCCCCCCAAAAATGGAAATGGTTGATTTTTTCCCCCCCCTTTAGGTTCCTCTTTAAACCCTTTGGGATTTTTCCCAAATTTTTTTGAAATTTGGGCAAGAAATTTTTTTTGGTTTTTTTTTTAAGTTTTTGCACAATGATTAAAAAACCTTCTTTTTTTTAGTTTTCACCAGGTTGGGGGGTTTTTACCAAAGGAAAGGTTCAAAAAAAAATTTTTTTTGGGGCCAAATTAAGCAGGACCATTGGTGAAATAGGGTTTCATGTCTGACTACTGCTTAAAGGTTGTAGTTTTTGACTCCCACCTGCCTCTTGAAGGTTGCCCTTTATCATAGAGGGGTTAGTACTCTGGTTGTGGCCGCCCAACCCCATTTTTTAATTTTTGTCACAAACCCTTTCCCTGGCTACCATTTTTTTTAAATTTTCCTTTTTTCCCTCGGTGGAAAAATCTATTAAAAATTTTGGGAATTGGACAAGAAATTTCATGTCTTTGCCAGATTTTTTCTTGTCCCTTTTCTTTTGAAAGGCTTCTTTTTGTCCAAAGTAAATCATTTTTGCTGTTGAACAATTTTTTGATGCATTTTAAAAAAAAAACTCATACTCCCCAAATGGAAAGTTAAAAAATTCTTTAGTCTCTTTCTGTTTCCCCTTAGATTTTCTAGGGAAAAGGTGGCACCGGGTTTTTTGGGAGGGTTTCCCCAGTGCTTCGGGAAAAGTTTTGGGAAATTATTTAATAAATTAACAAAAGGGCCAGTGGGGGGAAAGGAAAACGCTCCCGACTAATTCAGAAGATTGAGTTCGACTCCTACCGGGGGTGTTGAAGTTTTTTTGGTTTCCGGTGGATACCCCTATTTTAAATTTGGGTTAATACTTTTGCTTGTGGCCCGCCCGCAAACCCCCGGGTTTGAACCGGGTCCCGGGATTCCCTCTTTTGCAAAACAAAAAAACCTTTAATTCCCAAAAGGGAAAAAACTTTTACAGGTTTTTTCCGGGGTTGGGGAAAAATTTCATCTTCTGCCCCGATTTCTTTTTGTCCCTTTTCCCTTTTATGGGTCCAAAATTTTCCCTTGTAGTCATTTGTGCTGTTGTACAAAGGTGATGTGAGAAAAAAAAATCACCAAGGAAAAGTAGATATTCCCTTTTGTCTTGACTGTTTCCCCTGGAATGGGAAGAAATGGTGGGAAGTTTTGGCCCCTGATATTTCTTCAGGTTTTCCCGTGTTTTAAAAGGGGCGAAATTTTTTTTGGGGGGGGCCCCCAGGACCATTGGGGAAATAAAGGGTTTCATGTCTACTACCCGCTTTTTGAAGGTTTTTAAATTTTGACTCCCACCTGCCTCGTTGAAGGGTGCCGTGATCCTAGAGGGGTTAGTACTCTGCATTGTGGCCCGCAAACCCCAGTTTTTTTAATTTTGGTCCCCAGCATTTTTCCCCTCGGGTACCATTTTTTAATTTTTACTTTACGGTTGGGAAAAAAATTTTTAAGTTTCGGGGAATTTTGGAAAAAAAAATTTATGTTTTTGCCAAGGGGGGGTTTTTTTTCTTGTCTTTGTTTTGGGTGGCTTCTATGCCAAAAAAGCATTTTTTGTTGAAAAAAATTGGGGATGCAAAGAAAAAAAAAAAATCATACTCTCCCCAAAAAAAATGGGAGAATCTTTAGCCCCTTGCTGTTTTCCCCTTAGATTTTCTAGAAAATGGATGGGACCAATTTTTCCCGGGGGGAGGTTTTTAAAGTGCTTCAAAAACGTTTTGGGAAATTAAATTTTTTAAGTCAAAAAAGCAGGCCAATGGCGCAATGGATAAACGCGTCTGATACGGATTAAAAAGTTTTTAGGTTTGACTCCTTTTTGGTCGTTGAAAGTTTGCCGTATCGTTTAGTGGGGTTTGTAAACCCGGTTGTTGGGGCCCCAACAAACCCCCCCCCGGGTTGAAAACCCCGGGTCCGGGGAAATTTCCCCCCCCTTTCAATCCCCAAATTTTTAAGCTTTAAACCCAAAATGGGAAAAAAAATTTTTAAATTTTGGGGGTTGGGGAAGAAAATTTTTATTTCTGAGATTTTTTGTCCCTTTTCTTTTCCGGGTCCTATGTCCATTGTTTTTTTTTTTTTTGTTTAAAAAAAAAAACAAACCCCTTTTTCCATAGCTTTGGCCCCCCAATCACTCAAATGGAATGTAGAAATTTTTTTAGTCCCCTTTAAATGAAACCCCTGTGAAAAGCAAAAATTGGAAACCGGTGGGCCCGAATTTTTAAAGGGTTTTCAGTGCTTAGCAAAGAAGGGCAAAAAATTTTTTTGGGGGCACCAAGGGGGGGGCCCTTGGGGAAAAAAGGGGTTTCCCCTTTTTCCGACTACTGCTTAAAGGTTGTAGTTTTGACTCCCCCCTGCCTCTTGAAGGTTCCGTGATCATAAAAGGATTAGGGACTCTGGGTTTTTGGCCGAACAACCCCGTTTGAAAATTTGGTCACAGCATTTCCAAATCAGGGAAACCAAATTTTTTTAAATTTTTTACTCTACTTTGGGAAAAAACCTTTTTTAAATTTCGGGAATTGGGAAAAAAATTTCATTTTCTGCCCCGATTTCTTTTTGTTTTTTTGCTTTTTTGGCTTTTTAAACCCAAAGTATTTTTTTGTGTTGAACAAATTTGGGGGCCCCCCAAAAAAAAAAATTTAATACTCTCCCCAAAGGAAAGTAGATATTTTTTAGTTCTTGCTGGGTTTTTATTAATTTTTTTCAAGAAAAGGAAAGGCACCTTCCTTGTGGGAGGTTTCACAGGGTTCAAAAAACGTTTTGGCCCGAATTATTAAAAATTAAAATAACAAACAAAAACCCGTGGCGAATGGATAACGGTCTGAAATTCGGATCAGAAATTGTAAGGGGTTTGATCCAGTCCTTGGGGTTTAAGTTTGCCTGATCGGGGTTTTGTGGTTTAAATACTCAAATTTCGTTTTTTGGCCGCAAACAAACCGGTTTCGAATCTTTTCCGGCTTTTCCTTTTGCAATCCCCATTTTAAGCTTCCTACTCCCAAAATGGGAAAAATCTTTTTCAGTTTCGGGATCCGGAAAAGAAATTTTCCCTCCCTTTTGCCCGATTTTTTTCTTTGCTTTTATGGTCCTTTAAAAGTCCATTGTAGTATTTTTGTGTTGACCCAAAATGATGTGGGGAAAAAAAAATCCCTTACTCAAAAGGAAAAGTAGAATTCTTTAGTCTTTGACTGTATCCCCTGTGAATTGCAAAAAAGGGGGGAAATTTTGCACTAAAATCCTTTTCAGGTTTCCAGTGCCTTTTGCCAAAAAAGGGAGAAATATTTTTTTGGGGGGACCCGCAGGGCCCTTGGGAAATAGGGTTTAAAGTCTGCCCACTGCTTAGAAGGTTGTAGTTTTGACCCCCCACCGCCTGTTGAAAGGTTTCCGGATCATAGAGGGATTAGTACTTGCCCTTTTTGGCCGGGAACACCCCAGTTTTTGAATTCTGGTAAGATTTCCCCTCCCCAACCCTTTTTAATTTTTTAAAAATTTCGGTGGAAAATCTATTAAAATTTTGGGAAAATTGGGCAAGAAATTTCATGTTCCCGCCCGATTTTTTTTTGTCCCTTTTGCTTTTTAAAGGGTTTATGTCCAAAGTAGTCCATTTTTTCTGTTGAAACCAATTTGATAGGGAAAGAAAAAAAAAAATATACCTTCCCCAAAGGAATGTAGATATTTTTTATTTCTTTTCTGTTTCCCTTAGATTTTTTTTTAGAAATGGATTTGGGGGACCAGTTTTGTGGGAGGTTTCAAATTTTTCGAAAGTTTGGGCAGAATTATTTTGTAAATTAAAGAGGGAGGGGGGCCAATGGGAAAAAAAATTTTCCATCATCAAAAATTAATAATTTCCCTTTTTTCTTAAATTTTGCCCTATTAAAAATTATTTTTTTGGGTTTCCCAAAACCCCTTCAAAAACCCTAAAAACCTTCCCCTTTCCAAAAACTAAAATTTTAAAAAAATTCTTTAAAAACCAAAAAAAAAAATCTTTACAATTTCAAAAATTTTTTTTAAAAATTTAAAATTTCTCCCAAATTTTTCTTTTTTTATTTCTAAAAAATTCCCATTCCTTTTTTTCAAAAATTTTCTTTTTTACAAAAATAAATTTTTTAAAAAAAAAAATCTTATACTTAAAAAAATTTAATATTTTTTAAAAATTAAATTAAACCCAAAAAATTCAAAAAATTAATTTTTCACTTTAAATTTTTTTTTCTTAAAAAAAATTTTAACCATTTTTTTTAAAAAATCAAAAAATATTTTTTCAAAAACAAAAACCATTTTTAAATAAAAAAAAAATTTATACTTACCCCCCAAAAATTTTAATTTTAAAAAAAAAAATTTTCCCCCCTTCCTTTTTAATTTCCCTAAAAAATTTAAAAAAAAATTTACTTAAATTCTTTTCCAAAACATTTCCCCTTTTTAAAAATTCCCTTTTACACCCCCAAAACAACTCTTTTTAACCATTTTTTAAAAATTTTTCAATTAAAACCCAAAAAAACCCCAAATTAAAAATTTTAATTTTCAAAAAAATTTCCCCCCCTTCCCCCCAAAAATTTTCCTTTAAAAAAAAAATTTTAATTCCCCAAAATTTAATTTTTCCCCCCTTTAAAACCCCAAAAAACCTAAAAAAAAAAAAAACCAAAACTCTCCCCAAAAAAAAATTAAAATTAAATTCTTTAAAATTCCTTCCTTTTCCCATTTTTAAAATTTTTTAAAAATTCACCTTTCCCTTTTTTAATTTTTCCAAACCCCCCATAAATTTCCAAAAATTAAAATTTTTAAAAAAAAAAACCAACAACCCTCCCTTAACCTCATACCAAACAAAAATTTAAATTTTAACCCCTTTCCACCCCCCCCTCTTTTAATTTGTCCCCCCCCCCCTTTATTTTTTCCCCCTCTTTTCCCCAAAAAAACCCCCCTTCAAAAAAAACCTTTCCCCCCTCAATTTCCCACTTTTCAATCTCTTTAAATTTTTTCTAAAAATACCCCCAAATTTAAAAAAAACTTTTTAAAAAATTTTCATCTTAAAAAAAATTAAAACTTCCTTCCCCCCCAAATTTTTTTTTTTTTTTTTCCAAAAACTTCCCCCCCCAAAAAATTTTTTCCCCTTTTTAAAAATTTATTTTTCCCCCCTTTCCTAAACCCAAAAAAAAAAAAAAAAAAAAACTCCAACCCCCTTCCCCCCCTTTTTAAATTAATTTTTTTAATTTTTTTTTTTTTAATTCCCTTTTACACCCAAATTAAAATTCCCAAAAATTTTAATTTTGGCCCCCAATCCTTCTTCCCTTTCCAAAAAATTTTTACCCCCAAAAAAATCAAAAATATTTTTTCCCCCCAAACCATTTAAAAAAATTAAAAATTTCCCCACCCACTCCCCTTAAAAAATTTTATTTAAAAAAAAAAATTTTCCCAAATCCCCTTAATTTTCCCTGAAACATTGGAAGGGGGAAAAAATTCCTGCCTTTTTCCCCCAAACACCCCCAAAATTTTTTTTTTAATTCTGGTTTTAACAGATTTCCCACTCGCCAAAACCCAATTTTTTAAAAAATTTTTTTTCTCATACCGGTGGGGGAAAAAATTTAAATTAAAGTTTTGGGAATTGGAAACCCCAAGGGAAAATTTCCCCTTTTTTGCCAGATTTCTTCTTGTTTTTTTTGGGGATGGGTTCTTTTTAAAAAAAAAAACCCCTTTTTGCTTTTAACAAAAGGTGAAACATAAAAAAAAACTAATAAAAAATAAAAATGGAAAATGTAAAATATTTTTTATTTTTTTTTTCCCATTACAAAAAAAATTGGGGATCTGGAAAGGGAAATTTCAAAAAAATTTTTTCCCCCAAAAATTTTTTCTTGTCCCTTTGGGGGGTTTATGGCTCCCCATTTCCATGTAGCATTTTTCCTTTTTGACCCAAAAAGGTTTTGGGCCCAAAAAAAAACCTTTTTAAAACCTTTTCACCCCCAAAAATGGAAAATTAAATATTTTTTTTAAGGGTCCCGCGGGACCCATTTAATTCAAAAATGGTTGGAAAAAAATTCACTTTAACCCCCAGGGTTTCCCCTTTCTTTAAAAAACAAAAGAATTGGCAGAAATAAAATTTTTTGGGGCCCGGGAAAAGGGGAAAATTTTTCCCCCTTTTGGGGTAAAGGCCCTTTAAAGGTTGAGAGACTCCCCTTCCCTTGAAGGGGGTTTCCGTACAAGAGTGGGATTAACTCTTCGGTTTCCGGGAAAAAACCCCAGGGGGTTTTTTAAAAAATTTTTGGGTTCAAGCATTTCCCCCCTCCCCCTTTTCCAATTTTTTTAATTTTTAAAAAATTTTAAACTGTGGAAAAAATCTAATTTAAAAATTGGAAAAAATTGGGCAAAAAATTTCAAATTTTTCTCCAAAAAATTTTTTTTTCTTTCCCCTTAAAAAAACCCTTCCTATTCCAAATTATCCCTTTTCTTTAACAAAATTTTTCCCTAAAATAAAAAAAAAAAATCATATTCCAAAAAAAAATTTTCTTTTTTCCTCTTTTCCCCAAAAGTTTTTCCTTATTAAAAATTTTAATCCCTTCCCCCAAAATTTTTTCTTTTTGCTTTTCAGGTCCTATTCCCCTTAAAATTTTTTCAAATTTGGCCCTTTTTGTAAAGGGATGTGAAAAAAAAAAATCATCAAATTTAATTTTCTTTGCTCACTAGGGTTAAGTGAACAAGAAAAGGGTTTTAAGGTGGGTTTTGGGTTTTTTTTTTACATCTTTTAAAAAAAGGGCTAAATTTTTTTTTCCCCCCCGGGCCATTTATAAAATTCAGTCTAATAAACCCCCCAAAAATTTTTTAAATTTTAGACCAATGGTCGTTTAAGGTTGCCGGGGTTTCCCCAAATGGATATAACCTGTTTGACCCCAAAACCCCATTTTTTTAAATTCCCTGGATCACAACTTTCCACTTCGGGTTTTCCATTTTTTAAATTTCCCATCCGGGGGGAAAAATTTTTAAAATTTCCAAATTTTGGGAAATGAAATTTCCCCTGGTTTTAATTTTTTCTTGTTTTTTTGGGCCGAATGGCTTTAATTTCCCAAAGTAAAGTTTTTTTTTTGAACAATTGTTAACAGAAAAAAAACTAATTTACTACAACCTCCCAAAGGGAATTAGAATTTATTTGTTCTTGCTGTTTAAAAGATTTTCCCTTAGAAAATTAAAAAAGGACCAAAATTTTTGTGGAAAGGTTTTTCCAAAAGGGGGTTTTTGGGGAAACCGGGGAGAATTTTAGTAAGGCAACCAACAGGGCCCTGGGAATGGTAACCCCAACTTCTAAAGTTGTAGGTTAACTTTACCTGGCTTCGGTTTAAAAAAAATTTTTTCCCCTTTTCGTAAGTTTTTGAAATAGCGGTTGTGCCCCACCCATTTTTTGAAAAACCGGGGTCCCTCGGGCATTTCATTTTTTGGGAAATTTTTTTTCCCTTTAAACCCTTTCTTCCAAAAGGGGGAAAAAAACTTTTACAAGGGCCCCGGAACCGGAGAAAAAATTTCATCCCCTCAGAAACTTCGTTTTCTTTTCAAAGGCTTAAATAAATTTTAAAAATTTTGGGTGCCCGGTTCAAAGGGTTTTGTTAGAAAAAAAAAACTTAAAAATCAAACCCCAAATTGGAAGGGAGATAACCCCTTTGTCTTATGACCCCCACCCCGGGGATTTGCGGTGGTGGGAAGTTTTAACTGAAAACCTTTTCAAGTTTCCGTGCCCCCACAAAGAAAGGGCCAAAAATTTTTTTAAAGGGGAAAAAAACAGGACCTTGGTAAAAAATTTCATTCCATTTAAAAAGGTTTTTTTTTTAGAACACCCCCCTTTTTTCGTTTAATTTTTGGCCTGAACCCTTAAAGGGAAAAAGAACTCCGTTTTTGCCCAAACCCCCAAAATTTTGAAATTTTTCACAGATTTAAAAATGTACCATTTTAAAAATTTTACCAAGGGGAAAAATTTTAAAAGGGGGTTTCCGGGGAATTTACCAAGAATTTCCAATGGGGGTCTCCAATTTTTTCTTGCTTTCTTTTAAAGGCCCTTCCCTTTTCCAAAATTTAATATTTTTGCTTTTTGAAACAATTGTGGGGGTTTATGAAAAAAAACATCTTTCTTTTCCCCAATGGAATTAAAAAATATCCTTTACCTTTGGGTGGGGTTTATTGTTTTTTTAAAAATTATTTTTAAAAAAAAATCCCTTGGGTGGGAAAAAACAGGCCCAAAAGTTTGGCAAAAAATTATTTAGTAAGTAAAAGGCATTTCCCGGGCGCAGTTGGGCGGGGGTGGGGGGTTAACGGGGTTGTCGGCAAAAGAGGTTCAAAAACCCCTTTCCGGTCGGAATTTTAAGGGGAAAGGGGGGTTAATACTCCTGCGGGGTCTCAGCCAAACCCACCCCATTCCCAAAACCCGGGTGTTTTCTTCCCTTTTCTGCCCCCAAAAATTTTTAAAAACCCTTTAAAATCCCCCAAATGGGAAAAATCTTTTACAAAATTTGGGAAACGGGAGAAAAAAAATTTCATTTTTTGGGAGATTTTTGGGGTTTTTTTTTCATGGGTCCAAAATTGTAAAACCAAAAAAAATCTTTGGAAAAAGGATTGAAAACAAAAAAATTCCCATAAAAAAAGGAATTGAAATTTTTAGTTTTTTGCCGGTTCCCCTGGGGAAAAATTAAAAAATTTGGGGGAAAAGTGGAAATCCCTTTTCAGGTTTTAAAATGGGGGGGTTTGGGGAAAGAGGAAAATTTTTTTGGGGGAACCAGGGAGGCCATTTTAAAAAAACTTACCTGTCGACTTTCTTTTTAAAGGTTTGTGATTAAAAATTTAATTTCCCTTTTTTGAAGGTTGCCGGGCATAAAAAGGATTAAAACTTTTCCTTTTTGGGGCAACACCCCCGTTTTTTTTCTTGGCAAAGAAATTTTTCCATGGGTTTTAAATTTTTTTTTAATTTTCAAAAACCAAAAACTTGGAAAAACCTTAAAAACGGGAAAAAGGGCAAGAAATTTTTTTATTTTTTGTCCAAATTTTTTTCCTTGGCCCTTTGGTTTTAGGGTCTTTTTCCCAAAGGGGGTCAAGGGAGTTAACAAATTTGGATGGGAATTAAAATAAAAATCAATTTCTCTTTGGGTTTGTAGATATTCCTTTGCCCCTTGGCCCGTTTCACAAAAAATTTTGAAATTTCTAAATAAAAGGAAAAGGCACCCTTTCCCTTTTTGGGAAACACAAAAGGGTTTAAAAAAACCAACCGTTTGGCCCTTTTTTTTTTTAAAAATTAAAAAAACAAAAACCAGTCTAGGGCACAAGGAAATTAAAGGAAAAGGACGCAGAAATTTGGGTTTCCAACCGGTTTAAAGTTTTTGGTTTATGTTAAAAAAAGGTTTGGGGGGAAAAACTTCCGTTTTGGGGGGGCCGGGACAACCAGTTTTTAATCCAGTTTACCCCCCCCCCCTTCCCTTTTCCGGGGAATTCTCAAAATTTTTACTTTCGGGAAAAATCTTTTAAAATTTTCGGGTTTAAAAAATTTTTTTCTGCCCTTTTTTTTGCTTTGCCCCAAAAAATTTGATGTCCAAAATTTTAACCCCTTTTTGCTTTTCAAAGGGATGTGAGAAAAAAAAATCACACTCCTTTTATTTTTTTAGTATTTTTTTGTTTCCACCTTGGAAAAACCTGGAAAAACCCCTGGTGAAAAAAAAAGAAATGGTTGGGAAGTTTTTAAAATATCCCCTTCATTTCACAAATTTTTTAACCCCAAACCCCAAAAAAAACCCCCCCAAACCAAAAAAAAAACCCCCTTTGGGGAAAAAGGTTACATTCTGAAAGACTGGGGAAAAAAAGGTTGTAATTTAGACCCCACCTTTCCCCCGGGGGTTGAAAATTTTTACGTGTCAAGAAGGTTTTTTAGTACTCTGCGTTGTGGGCCAAAACCCCAAATTTTTTTAACTGGTCCACAACCAAATGGGCACCCTTTTTTTAAAATTTTTAATAAACGGGAAAAAATTTTTAAAATTTCCAATTGGAAAGAAATTTTTTTTTGGGTCCAATTTCTTCCCTTTCCTTCTTTTGGAAAAGGCTTCAAAAACCAAAAAGGTAAAAATAAAATTTTTGCCTTTGAAAAAAATTGTTGGTTTAAGATGAAAAAAAAAAATTTACCTCCCAAATTTTGGGAAATTTAAATTTTTTGGGGGCCCCCGCGGTTTCCCCATTACCAAAATTTCCCGGGGGCTGGGAAGAAATTTTAAACTTCGCAGAAATTTTCCCTTTCTTGTCCTTTTGTTTTTCATTTTCCCAAGGCCATTTAGTCCCCTTTTTTTGTTACAAAAAAAATGTGAGGGAAAAAAAACCTTACATTCCCCGAAAAAGGGGTGTAGGTTTTTTTTTTAATCCCTTTGACAAACCCAAAAGTAAATTTGAAAAATTTAAAAAAGGGAAGTTTGGCAAATGTTTTTTAAACCCCTTTAAAAATTTACATTTCGTTTGGCCAAAGAAGGGGAGAAATATTTTTTTTTGGGGCACCCCCAGAACCCATTTGGTGGGAAATTAAAAAGGGGGGAAGTCGACCCCACGCTTTGGTTGTAGTTAGAACCTTTTCCCCACCTGGGCCCTTAGGTTTCCTTTATTTTTTAAATAATTCTCCCCCCTGCGTTTTGGCCCCCAAAAAACCCCATTTTTTGAATTCTGTCACAAAACAAAAATTTCCACTTTGGGGGTAAATTTTTTTTCCCAATTCCCCCAAATTTAAAATTTTTTGTTGGTGAAAAAAAAAATGCCCTGGAAAACCCGTGACCCGAATTCAAAAAATTTTTTGCCGGGGAAAAACCAAAACTAATTTTTATCACATCTTAGGGAGGGGGGAGTTTTTCACAACCTTTTAACAAAAAACATGCCCAAAAAATGGGCGGGCCCCCAAAAAAATCTCTGTTTTTTAAAACACGGGAAATAAAAATTTTTTCCAAAACTTAAAAATTTTTTGATTCAAGGGAACCGTCGGGTAAAGTTCTCCCAGGAGTTTTTTTTTTAAAATCCCTTTTTAACACAAAATGAAATACAATGGGCTAGGAGCATAAAAAAAAAAGCAAGGAAAATCAAAATAATTTTTTTTTTTCCCCTCCCCCAAACTGTAAAATTTTTACGAAGGGCTTAAAAAGATTTTTAAAAGGGGGAACCCGACCCGAATCAAATTTGGGGAAAAATTTTTTCTAAAATTAAAGAAAAAAAACTTAAAAGGCCGGAGGGATCAACCAAAAAAAAAACCCCGGGGAAGGTTTCCAATCCGCCCCCCCTTTTTTTTGCTTTAAAATTTAAAAGTTTTTTGGGATGGTTTCCCCCAAAAACTGGGTTTTTCCGAAAAAAAGGGAAACCCCTAAAAACACTTCCCGGGAGGTTGGGGGTTTTTTTTTCACTACAATTTTCCACAAAAAGGCTCTTTGGCAAAAGCCTCAAAAGCAAAAAAAAGAAGAAATTCAGCATTTAACTTTCCCCCTTTTTCCAAATTTAAAAGATTTTTCCCAAAAAGGAAAAAAATTTAAAAAATTTTGGAGTGGAAATTCCCAAATTCCTGGGGTTTTCCCCCAAAAAAGGGGCTAAACCTTTAGCAGGCAAATTTGAAAGGATTTCAAAAACCCAAAAATCATTTAAATTAAAATATTTCAAAGGCCCCTGGGCCCCCCCCAAAAAAATTTTTGCCCCCTTTTTTAAAAATTAAACCTAAAATCAGCCAAAAATTCCCACCCTTTTTCAATCACATGGGGCCCGTCCTAAAAATCCATTTCCTTTTTTGTTTTTTTTTTCTCCCAAAATTTTTACAACACCAAAATGCCAATCAAAAAAGGGGAAAAACAAGCAAAAAAAAAGGAGAAAATGAAATTTTTTTTGTTTTAAAAGAAAAATTTTTCCACGGAAAAAGCTTAAAATGGACGGAAAATTGAAAAAAGGGTTTGGGAAACCCAAAAACTCCCCTTCGAAAAACTTAAAAACCCGGTAGGGGGAAAATAAATTTTTAACCCGGGGACGCGTTACCATTTTTCCCCCCCCCTTCACCCTTATTCCCAAAATTTTGAAGCTGGAAACCCCCCCAAAAAAATGGGGCCTCCTTTTAAAAAATGGGGGGCCCCAAAAAATTTTTTTTTCCTTTGGGAGGATAGAGTTTTTTTTTATCCCCCAAATTTTTTTCCGAAAAAAACATTTTTTTAGTCAAAAACAAAAAAAAAAATCTCGAATAAATTTTTTCCAATTTCCCCCTTTAAAGAACCAGTAAAAAAGAAAATTAAAAAAAAGCCCCGGGAAATCTGCCCAAACAAAATTTTCGGCCCAAAAGAATTCTTCCTTTTGTAGGGAACTTAAAAGGGGGCAGGGGGATTTTTTCCCCCCCCTTTCCCAAACAAAAACCTTTCCCCAAAGGTCCGCTTGGGGCCCAAAAAAAAAACGCCTTCTTTCTAACCGTGAAAAAGGGGAACAAACCCCCCTTCCCTTTTTTTTTTTTAAGCAAAAAAGTAATCCCCAAATTTTTTGGGTTTTTTTTTTTAACATTTTTAAAAAAGCACAAAGATACAATCATTTGGAAATGGAAAAAAAAAAAAATCTCAAAAATGAAATTTTTTCCCGAAAAAAACGAAAAATTTTTCCATTTGGGGGAAATTAAAATTTAAAGGGGGGAACCCCTAAGTTAAATTTTTGGGGAAAGCGGTCTAACCCCTGCCCCCAAACTTAAAACCGGGGGGCGAACCCCAACCTTTGACTTTAAAAACCCCTTAAACCCTTGCAATGGCCCCCCTTTTTACCAAATTTTGCCAAATTCTGAAACCCCTTTAAAACCCCCCCAAAGGGAAAGGGAAACCCTTTTTTTTTGGGGGAACAAAATAAAAAAATTAAAATTCCCTTTGGGGAGTTGATTTTTTTTTTCTCATCACTTGTTTAAAAACAAAAATGACTATTTGGACATAGAAACCTAAAAAAAAAGAAAAACTGGGAGAAAATGAAATTTCTTTCCAACCCCAACTTTTAAAGATTTTTCACTTTTGATAAAATTAAAAATGGAGGAAGGGAAATTTACCCGGGAACAAAAAATGGGGGGTTTCCCAAAAACCCAAAAAAAAAACCCCTTTTTTTCACCAACTTACGGGCAGGGGGTTTTTCACCCTTTTGATATAAATTCCAAAATTTAAGCCTGTGGGCCCCCAAAAAAATTTCCCCGGGGGGGGGGGAAAAAATTTTAACCTTTTGGGGGTATAGTTTTCCCCTTAAACCTTTTTTCCAATTTACTGGGTAGCAAAAAAAAAAAAATTTTGGGGGGAGTTTTTTTTTTCCCCAAACCCGACAACCCAAAATCCACAAGGTGGGGAAAAAAAGGAAAAACAAAAAAAATCTGGAAAGATAAATTTTTCCCAAACCCGAAACTTAAAAGTTTTTAAAAAGGATGAAATTTAAAAAAAAATTCAAGAAGGGGGGGGACCCATTCCAACAAGGGTTTGCGGCCAAAAAATTTTTCCCCTAAAACCGGAAACTAAGAGGGTAAGTCAAAAATCAAAATTCTGATTCTGTCCAGAGTTTAAAAATTTCCCCTTGGGTTATTTTTTTTTTCCAAACTTTTAACAGGAAAAACCCCCCCCAAGGAATGGGCCTAAGAAAACAAGGGAAAAGCAAAAAGATGAATTTTTCTTCCTTTGGGGGAAATAAGTTTTTTTTTTCATGAAAAAATTGTTCAAAGAAAAAGTACGGGTGAACCCGCAAAAAAAAGAAAAAATTGGGCGAAAATTTCTTGCCCTTAAACTTTTTAAAAATTTTTCCCGTAAGTAGAAAATTAAAAATGGGCCATGGGCTTGGAATTCAAATTTTGCCCGGCCCCAAGCCGGATAATCCCCAGACCGGCAATTTTTAAAAGGGGGGAGCAAACTAAATTCTAACCTTTGAGAATTAATTTTTAAAAGGCCCTTGGGCCCCCAAAAAAAATTTTTTCCCCTTTGCTAAACATTTAAAAAAAAAAAAGGAAAACGGACCAAAAATTTTCCCCCTTTCCCGAAAAAAGGGATTCAGAATAAAAATTTAAAAAAATTTTTGGGGGTGGATTTTTTTTCTCAACCCTTTTTCCCCAAAACCCAAATACTAAAAACTCCTGAAAGCAAAACCCCAAAAAGAAATCGGAGAAAAAATTTTTTTTCCCAAACCCCCAAAAGTAAAAATTTTCCATTTGGGTCCCAAAAAATTTTTTTTGGGGGGGGGCTGACGGAAGAAGGGGGGGCTGCCCAAACCCCCCCTTTTTAAACCCGAGAACCAAAAAATTCCACCATTAGGAGTGAAATTTTTTTCTACTGTATCAGACCCCGTTACCATTGCAAGGCCCCTTTCCAAAAGCCCAAAAAATTCAAAAGCTTCTTCCCCAAAAATTGGGTTTTCCCTTTTAGAAAAATTTAAAGGGCAGGAAAGGGGGTTTGAAAATTTTACATTCCTTTGGGGGAGTATATTTTTTTTTTTCAAAATTTCAAAAAAGAATTTTAATGAACCTCAAAACAAAAAAGAAGTCTGGCCAAAAATGTTTCTTGGGGAAAATTCCCAATTTAATAATTTTAACTTGGGGAAAAAAAAAAATTGGTGCCCCAGTGGAAAAAAAAATAAGAAAACAAAATGGGGGTTTCCCAAAGAGAGTATATTTTTTTTCACCCAATTTCAAGGGAATGGGATTTAAAATAAAACCTTTAAAAGCAGAAAAAAATATTTCAAATGTTTTTGCCCCCAAAAATATTTTCCCCCTTTTTGTAAAAAATTAAACCGAAAAAGGGGAAAAGTCCCAAAATTACCTTTTTGCCACAGGGATACATCCCAAAATTTGGGAAATTTTTTCCCCCTTTTGGGGGGTATTTTTTTTTTTCAAAAAAACCTTTCCCCCCAAGTCTTGCCTGGGCCAAAAAAAAAGGCCCGAAACTGGAAAATAAATTTTTCCAGCCCAAACTTTAAAAATTTTTTCACTTTTGGGGAAAGCTTAAAAAAATTTTTTGAGGGGAAACCCCCAATTAAAGGGGCCTTTTACAAGCAAAAAAAAACCAAAAAAAAAAGGCAAATTTTCCCCCCCAAAGGGGAGGGTAACCCAACTTTAAAAGATTTAGAGGTTTTCCTTTCGCCCCGGGTTTGGGGGCCCAAAAAATAAAAATTTTTTTTTTTGGGCCAAAAAACGATTTTAAACAGGAAAATAAATTGGGGCCTATTTGTATTTTTTCTTTTTTTTTTTTTTTTTTTTTTTTTTTCTTTTTTTCTTTTTTTTTTTTTTTTTTTTTTTTTTTTTTTTTTTTTTTTTTTTTTTTTTTTTTTTTTTTTTTTTTTTTTTTTTTTTTTTTTTTTTTTTTTTTTTTTTTTTTTTTTTTTTTTTTTTTTTTTTTTTTTTTTTTTTTTTTTTAATTTTTTTATCAATTGTTCAACAGCAAAAATATACTTTGACATAGAAGCCATCAAACAAGACAGAAGAAATCTGCAGACATAAATTCTGTCCATTCCCGAAACTTAATAGATTTTTCCACGTATGAGTAAAAATTAAAAATGGTACCGAGTGGAATGCGTGACCAAATTCAAAACTGGGGTGTTGCGGCCACAACGCAGAGTACTAATCCCTCTATGATCACGGCAACCTTCAACGAGGCAGGTGGGAGTCTAAACTACAACCTTCTAAGCAGTAGTCAGACATGTAACCTATTTCACCAATGGTCCTGCTGGTGCCCCAAAAAATATTTCTGCCCTTCTTTGCTAAAGCACTGTGAAACCTGAAGAAGGATATCAGTGCCAAAACTTCCCACCATTTCTTGCAATTCACATGGGATCCAGTCAGAGCAAAGATATCTACTTCTTTGAGTGAGTGTGAGTTTTTTTTTCTACATACTTTACAACCACAAATGACTACAATGGACATAGGAGCAATGAAAAGCAAAGACAAGAAGAAATCTGGCAGAAGATGAAATTTCTTCTCAGATCCCAACTGTAAAAGATTTTCCCTTGGTAGAACTAAAGAGATTGCAGAGAGGGAATGCCGTGACCGGATTCGAACCGTGGTTGCTGCGGCCACAACAGAGTATAACACTATACATCACCAACTTCAACAGAGATCAACCTACAATCTTTGATCGTATCA
Source organism: Phyllomedusa bahiana (assembly GCA_025379985.1). NCBI lineage: Eukaryota > Metazoa > Chordata > Amphibia > Anura > Hylidae > Phyllomedusa > Phyllomedusa bahiana. Next base: position 63,810 of record JAODAL010016435.1, read on the forward strand.
GACGGTTATCATTGGCCACTGGCCCGCTGTTCTTATTAAAAATTCGCCAACGTTTCTGAAGCACTGTGAAACCTCCCACAAGGAACTGGTGCCATCCATTCTAAAATCAATGGAACAGCAAGAGACTAAAGAATACTACATTCCATTGGAGATATGAGTTTTTTTTTCTCTCACAATTGTTCAACAGCAAAATGACACTTTGAATAGAAGCATCAAAAGCAAAGCAAAAGAATTGGCAGAATGAAATTTCTGTCCAATCCCGAAACTTTATAATTTTTCCACCGTATGGTAAAAATTAAAAAATGTAGCCGAGTGGAATCTGTGACCAGAAATTTAAACTGGGTGTTGCGGCCACAACCGAGTACAAACCTCAGATCAGGCACCTTAACGAGCAGGGGATTAAACTACAACCTTCTAAGCAGTAGTCAGACATGTAACCTATTTCACCAATGGTCCTGCTGGTGCCCCAAAAAATATTTCTGCCCTTCTTTGCTAAAGCACTGTGAAACCTGAAAGGTACATGCCAAAACTTCCACCATTCTTCAATCAATGGATCATAAGACTAAAGATATCTACATCCATTTGAGTGAGTATTTTTTTTTCTCAAACCTTGTACAAAGCACAAATGACTACAATGGACTAGGACCATGAAAAGAAACAAAAGAAATCTGGCCCGAGATGAAATTTCTTCTCCAATCCCGAAACTGTAAAGTTTTCACTTGGATAGAACTTAAATGATTGCAGAAGGGAATGCTGACCGGATTGAACCGGGTTGGGCCCGAGGCCACAACACCAAAATAAGACCGGGCATAAACCATTGCGCCACCTGTGCCGCTGTGACTTATAATATTCTGCAACGTTTTGAGCACTGTGAAACCTCCCACAAGGAACTGTGCCATCCATTCTAAACTAATGGAAACAGCAAGAGATAAAAGATTCTACATTCATTTGGGAAGTTTTTTTTTCATGCCACAATGTTCACAGCAAAAGATACTTGGACATAGAAGCCATCAAAAGCAAAACAAGAAAAATCTGGCAGAACAGAATTTCTTGTCAATTCCCAAACTTAATAGATTTTCCCCGTATGGTAGAAAATTAAAAAATGGTAGCCGATGGAATGCTGTGACCAGAATTAAAACTGGGTGTTGGCCACAACCAGAGTATAATCCCTCTATGATCACGCAACCTCAGGGCAGTGGAGTCAAACTACAACCTCTAACATAGTAACAGTAACTATTCAACATGCCTGCTGGGCCCAAAAATATTCTGCCCTTCTTGCTAAAGCACTGAACCTAAGAAGGATATCAGTGCCAAAACTTCCCACATTTCTTGCAATTTACATGGTCAGTCAGAGACTAAAATATCTACATTTCCTTTGATGATGTGAGTTTTTTTTCTACTACCTTTGTAAACAGCACAAACTACAATGGACATAGGGCCATGAAAAGCAAAGACAAAAGAAATCTGGCGAAGATGAAATTTCTTCTCCAATCCCGAAATGTAAAGATTTTCCACTTGAGTAGAAGCTTAAAATGAGATTGCAAAGGGAATGCCTACCCGGGTTCGAACGGGTGCTCGCCCAACGCGGTACTAACCACAACGATCACGGCAAACTCAACGAGCCAGGAGAGTCGAACAAACTTCATCCCGTACAAGCGTTACCATTTTGGCACTGCCTGCTGTTGATTCTAAATAATTCTGCAACGTTCGAAGCATGTGAAACCCCACAAGAACTGTGCATCCATTTCTAGTAAATCTAATGGGAAACAGCAAAAGACTAAAGAATATCTACATTCCATTGGGAGAGTATGAGTTTTTTTTTTCATCACACATTGTTCAAAAGCAAAAATGACTACTTGACATAACCATCAAAAGCAAAGACAAAAGAAATCTGGCAGACATGAAATTTCTTGTCCAATTCCGAAACTTTAATAGATTTTTCCACGTATAGTAGAAATAAAAAATGTAGCCATGAAATGCGTCCAGAATTCAAAACTGGGGTTGCGGCCACAACGCGAGTACTAATCCTTATGACAGCAACTTCAACAGGCAGGAGGGAGTCTAAACTACAACCTTTTAGAGTATCAGACATGTACTTTCACCAATGTCTGTGGTGCCCCAAAAAATATTTCTGCCCTTCTTTGCTAAAGCACTGTGAAACCTGAAGAAGGATATCAGTGCCAAAACTTCCCACCATTTCTTGCAATTACATGGATCAGTCAAGATAAGAATATCTACATTCTTGGGGTGGAGTTTTTTTTTCTCAATCACCTTGTAAACAACAAATGATACAATGGACATAGGACATGAAACAAAGACAAGAGAAATCTGGCAGAATGAATTTCTTCTCCAGATCCCAAACTTAAAAGATTTTCCACTTTGATAAAGTTAAATGAATTGCAGGAGGGAGCGTGACCATCGAAGGGGTGCTGCGCCACAACCAGAGTACTAACACTATACGACACGGCAAACTCAAGGCAGGTAGGAGTCGAACACAATCTTTGATCGTTCGGGTTATCCATTGCGCCACTGGCCCTGCTGTTGACTTACTAAATAATTCTGCCAAACGTTTCTGAAGCACTGTGAAACCTCCCACAAGGAACTGGTGCCATCCATTCTAGAAACTAATGGAAACGCAAGGACAAAATATCTACATTCATTTGGAGGTATGATTTTTTTTTTATCATCACAATGTCAACACAAAAATGACTACTTTGGACAAGAACCATCAAAGCAAAGACAAAAAATCTGCAACATGAAATTTCTTGTCCAATTCCCGAAACTTAATAGATTTTTCCACCGATAGTAAAAATTAAAAATGGTAGCGAGTGAAATGCGTAAATCAAAACTGGGGTGTTGGGCACAACGCAGAGTCTAATCCTTATGTCACGGCAACTCAACGAGCAGGTGGAGCTAAAACAACCTTCTAAGCAGTAGTCAGACATGTAACCTATTTCACCATGGTTCCTGCTGGTGCCCCAAAAAATATTTCTGCCCTTCTTTGCTAAAGCACTGTGAAACCTGAAGAAGGATATCAGTGTCAAAACTTCCCCCATTCTGCAATTCACATGGATACAGTCAAGACTAAAGAATCACATTCATTTGAGTGAGTGATTTTTTTTCTCACTACCTTGTAACAGCACAAATGACTAAAGGACATAGGAGATGAAAAGCAAAGACAAGAAGAAATCGCAGAAGATGAATTTTCTCCAACCCGAAACTGTAAAAGATTTTTCCACTTTGATAGAACTTAAAATGAATTGCGAGAGGATGCTGACCCGGATCGAACGGTTCTGCGGCCACAACGAGAGTACTAACCCTTACGACACGGCAAACTTCAAGAGCCAGGAGGAGAACTACAATCTTCGATCTGTCAGACCGTTATCCATTGCGCCACTGGCCCTGCTGTTGACTTACTATATTCGCAAACTTCGAAGATGTGAAACCTCCACAAGAAGGTGCCATCCATTTCTAGAAAATCTAATGGGAAACAGCAAGAGACTAAAGAATATCTACATTCCATTTGGGAGAGTATGAGTTTTTTTTTCATGCATCACAATTGTTCAACAGCAAAATGACTCTTGGACTAGAACCATCAAAAGCAAAGACAAGAAGAATCTGCAGAACAGAAATTTCTTCCAATCCCGAAACTTTAATAGATTTTTCAGTATGAGTAGAAATTAAAAAATGGTAGCCGGTGAATCTGTGACCAAATCAAAACTGGGTGTGGGCCACACCGAGTACTAATCCTCTGATCCGGCAACTTCAACGAGCAGGTGGAGTCTAAACACAACCTTCAAGATATCAGACAGTAACCTATTTCCCAATGTCCTGCGGTGCCCAAAAAATATTTTGCCTTCTTTGCAAAGCCTGTGAACTGAAGAAGGATATCATGCCAAAACTCCCACCATTTTTGCAATTCCATGGGATCATCAAGACTAAGAATATCTACATTCCATTTGAGTGAGTGTGAGTTTTTTTTTTCTCACATCACCTTTGTACAACATCAAATATACAATGAATAACATGAAAGCAAGACAGAAGAAATCTGGCAGAAAGAAATTTCTTTCCAGATCCCGAAACTGAAAGATTTTTCACTTGGAGTAAAGTTAAATGAATTGCAGAGAGGGAATGGTGACCGGATCGAACGGGTTTGCGCCACAAGCTATCAACCACAATACGATCACGGCAAACTTCAACAGCAGAGGTCAATAAAAATCTTTGATCGTAGTAGCTTATCCATTGCCCACTGGCCCGCTGTTACTTATAATATTCTGCCAAACGTTTCTGAAGCACTGTGAAACCTCCCAAAAGGAACTGGTGCCATCCATTTCTAGAAAATCTAATGGGAAACAGCAAGAGACTAAAGAATATCTACATTCCATTTGGGAGAGTATGAGTTTTTTTTTTCATGCATCACAATTGTTCAACAGCAAAAATGACTACTTTGGACATAGAAGACATCAAAGCAAAGACAAAAGAAATCTGGCAGACATGAAATTTCTGTCCAATTCCGAAACTTATAGATTTTTCCACCGTATGAGTAGAAAATTAAAAAATGGTAGCCGAGTGGAAATGCTGTGACCAGAATCAAAACTGGGGTTGCGGCCACAAGCAGATACTAATCCTCATGTCACGGCAACCCTTTAAGGGCAGTGGGTCTAAAACAACTTTTAAACGTATCAGACATGTAACCTATTTCACCATGTCTGCTGGTGCCCAAAAAATATTCTGCCTTTTTGTAAAGACTGTGAAGCCTGAAGAAGGATATCAGTGACAAAACTTCCACCTTTCTTGCATTCACATGGATCATCAAGATAAAGAATACTACATTCATTGAGTGAGTGGAGTTTTTTTTTTCTCACATCACCTTTACAACAGCACAATGACTACAATGGACAAAGGGCCCTGAAAGCAAAGACAAGAAAAACTGCAGAGATGAAATTTCTCTCCAGATCCCAAACTGAAAAGATTTTTCACTTTGAGTAAAGCTTAAAATGAGATGCGGAGGGAATGCCCTGACCGATTGAACCGGGTTGCTGCGGCCAAACCAAGTACTAACCATATACGATACGGCAACTTCAAGACAGGTAGGATCGAACCACAATCTTCTGTCCTAGTCAACGTTATCCATTGCGCCATGCCCTGCTGTTAAATATTAATAATTCTCCAAACTTTTGAAATGTGAAACCTCCCAAAGGAATGGTGCCATCATTTCAGAAAATCTAATGGGAAAACCCAAGAGATAAAGAATTCTAATCATTTGGGAGAGTATGAGTTTTTTTTTCATGCACACAATTGTTCACAGCAAAAATGCTACTTGGCATAGAAGCCATCAAACAAAGACAAGAAAAATCGGCAGACAGAAATTTCTTGTCCAAATTCCGAAACTTTAATAATTTTTCCACCGTATAGTAGAAAATTAAAAAATGGTAAACGAGTGGAATGCTGTGACCAGAATCAAAACTGGGGTTTGCGGCACAACCGCAATACAATCCCTTATGATCCGGCACTCACGAGGCAGGGGGAGTAAACTAAACCTCTAACAGTATCAACATAACCTATTTCACCAAGGGCCTGCTGGCCCAAAAAAATTTCTCCTCTTCTAAAGCACTGTGAAACCTGAAGAAGGAACAGTGCCAAATTCCCACCATTTTTTGCAATCACAGGTCATCAGAACTAAGAATCATTCCATTTGATGAGTTGATTTTTTTTTTCCACACCTTTGTCAACAGCACAAAAAAAAAAAAAAAAAAAAAAAAAAAAAAAAAAAAAAAAAAAAAAAAAAAAAAAAAAAAAAAAAAAAAAAAAAAAAAAAAAAAAAAAAAAAAAAAAAAAAAAAAAAAAAAAAAAAAAAAAAAAAAAAAAAAAAAAAAAAAAAAAAAAAAAAAAAAAAAAAAAAAAAAAAAAAAAAAAAAAAAAAAAAAAAAAAAAAAAAAAAAAAAAAAAAAAAAAAAAAAAAAAAAAAAAAAAAAAAAAAAAAAAAAAAAAAAAAAAAAAAAAAAAAAAAAAAAAAAAAAAAAAAAAAAAAAAAAAAAAAAAAAAAAAAAAAAAAAAAAAAAAAAAAAAAAAAAAAAAAAAAAAAAAAAAAAAAAAAAAAAAAAAAAAAAAAAAAAAAAAAAAAAAAAAAAAAAAAAAAAAAAAAAAAAAAAAAAAAAAAAAAAAAAAAAAAAAAAAAAAAAAAAAAAAAAAAAAAAAAAAAAAAAAAAAAAAAAAAAAAAAAAAAAAAAAAAAAAAAAAAAAAAAAAAAAAAAAAAAAAAAAAAAAAAAAAAAAAAAAAAAAAAAAAAAAAAAAAAAAAAAAAAAAAAAAAAAAAAAAAAAAAAAAAAAAAAAAAAAAAAAAAAAAAAAAAAAAAAAAAAAAAAAAAAAAAAAAAAAAAAAAAAAAAAAAAAAAAAAAAAAAAAAAAAAAAAAAAAAAAAAAAAAAAAAAAAAAAAAAAAAAAAAAAAAAAAAAAAAAAAAAAAAAAAAAAAAAAAAAAAAAAAAAAAAAAAAAAAAAAAAAAAAAAAAAAAAAAAAAAAAAAAAAAAAAAAAAAAAAAAAAAAAAAAAAAAAAAAAAAAAAAAAAAAAAAAAAAAAAAAAAAAAAAAAAAAAAAAAAAAAAAAAAAAAAAAAAAAAAAAAAAAAAAAAAAAAAAAAAAAAAAAAAAAAAAAAAAAAAAAAAAAAAAAAAAAAAAAAAAAAAAAAAAAAAAAAAAAAAAAAAAAAAAAAAAAAAAAAAAAAAAAAAAAAAAAAAAAAAAAAAAAAAAAAAAAAAAAAAAAAAAAAAAAAAAAAAAAAAAAAAAAAAAAAAAAAAAAAAAAAAAAAAAAAAAAAAAAAAAAAAAAAAAAAAAAAAAAAAAAAAAAAAAAAAAAAAAAAAAAAAAAAAAAAAAAAAAAAAAAAAAAAAAAAAAAAAAAAAAAAAAAAAAAAAAAAAAAAAAAAAAAAAAAAAAAAAAAAAAAAAAAAAAAAAAAAAAAAAAAAAAAAAAAAAAAAAAAAAAAAAAAAAAAAAAAAAAAAAAAAAAAAAAAAAAAAAAAAAAAAAAAAAAAAAAAAAAAAAAAAAATTTTTTTTTTTTTTTTTTTTTTTTTTTTTTTTTTTTTTTTTTTTTTTTTTTTTTTTTTTTTTTTTTTTTTTTTTTTTTTTTTTTTTTTTTTTTTTTTTTTTTTTTTTTTTTTTTTTTTTTTTTTTTTTTTTTTTTTTTTTTTTTTTTTTTTTTTTTTTTTTTTTTTTTTTTTTTTTTTTTTTTTTTTTTTTTTTTTTTTTTTTTTTTTTTTTTTTTTTTTTTTTTTTTTTTTTTTTTTTTTTTTTTTTTTTTTTTTTTTTTTTTTTTTTTTTTTTTTTTTTTTTTTTTTTTTTTTTTTTTTTTTTTTTTTTTTTTTTTTTTTTTTTTTTTTTTTTTTTTTTTTTTTTTTTTTTTTTTTTTTTTTTTTTTTTTTTTTTTTTTTTTTTTTTTTTTTTTTTTTTTTTTTTTTTTTTTTTTTTTTTTTTTTTTTTTTTTTTTTTTTTTTTTTTTTTTTTTTTTTTTTTTTTTTTTTTTTTTTTTTTTTTTTTTTTTTTTTTTTTTTTTTTTTTTTTTTTTTTTTTTTTTTTTTTTTTTTTTTTTTTTTTTTTTTTTTTTTTTTTTTTTTTTTTTTTTTTTTTTTTTTTTTTTTTTTTTTTTTTTTTTTTTTTTTTTTTTTTTTTTTTTTTTTTTTTTTTTTTTTTTTTTTTTTTTTTTTTTTTTTTTTTTTTTTTTTTTTTTTTTTTTTTTTTTTTTTTTTTTTTTTTTTTTTTTTTTTTTTTTTTTTTTTTTTTTTTTTTTTTTTTTTTTTTTTTTTTTTTTTTTTTTTTTTTTTTTTTTTTTTTTTTTTTTTTTTTTTTTTTTTTTTTTTTTTTTTTTTTTTTTTTTTTTTTTTTTTTTTTTTTTTTTTTTTTTTTTTTTTTTTTTTTTTTTTTTTTTTTTTTTTTTTTTTTTTTTTTTTTTTTTTTTTTTTTTTTTTTTTTTTTTTTTTTTTTTTTTTTTTTTTTTTTTTTTTTTTTTTTTTTTTTTTTTTTTTTTTTTTTTTTTTTTTTTTTTTTTTTTTTTTTTTTTTTTTTTTTTTTTTTTTTTTTTTTTTTTTTTTTTTTTTTTTTTTTTTTTTTTTTTTTTTTTTTTTTTTTTTTTTTTTTTTTTTTTTTTTTTTTTTTTTTTTTTTTTTTTTTTTTTTTTTTTTTTTTTTTTTTTTTTTTTTTTTTTTTTTTTTTTTTTTTTTTTTTTTTTTTTTTTTTTTTTTTTTTTTTTTTTTTTTTTTTTTTTTTTTTTTTTTTTTTTTTTTTTTTTTTTTTTTTTTTTTTTTTTTTTTTTTTTTTTTTTTTTTTTTTTTTTTTTTTTTTTTTTTTTTTGCCAAACGTTTCTGAAACCTGTGAAAAACCCCCCAAAGGAAAAGGTGCCATCCTTCTAGAAAATCTAATGGGAACCAGCAAGAGACTAAAGAATATCTACATTCCATTTTGGAGGGAAAGAGTTTTTTTTTTCATGATCACAATTGTTAACAGCAAAAAAGACTACTTTGGAATAGAAGCCATCAAAACAAAACAAGAAGAAATCTGGCAGAAAATGAAATTTCTTGTCCAATTCCCGAAACTTTAATAGATTTTTCCACCGTATGAGTAGAAAATTAAAAAAAATGGTAGCCGAGTGGACCTGCTGTGACCAGAATTCACAACTGGGGTGTTGCGGCCACACCGCAGAGTACTATCCCTATGATCCGGGGAACTTCAAGGGCAGGTGGGAGTCTAAACTACAACCTTCTAAGCAGTAGTCAGACATGTAACCTATTTCACCAATGGTCCTGCTGGTGCCCCAAAAAATATTTCTGCCCTTCTTTGCTAAAGCACTGTGAAACCTGAAGAAGGATATCAGTGCCAAAACTTCCCACCATTTCTTGCAATTCACATGGGATCCAGTCAGAGACTAAAGAATATCTACATTCCATTTGAGTGAGTGTGAGTTTTTTTTTCTCACATCACCTTTGTACAACAGCACAAATGACTACAATGGACATAGGAGCCATGAAAAGCAAAGACAAGAAGAAATCTGGCAGAAGATGAAATTTCTTCTCCAGATCCCCCAAACGTAAAAAAATTTTTTTTCCAAAAAAGCTTAAAAAAAATTGCGAGAGGGAATGCCTGCCCGGATTAACCCGGGGGTTCTGCGGCCACAAAAGCGAGTACTAACCACTAACATCAGGGAAACTTCAAGGGCCGGTAGGGGGTCGAAACCTACAATCTTCTGATCCGTACCCGGGGTTACCCTTTGGGACGGGCCCCCGCTGTTACTTTTAAAAAATTCTGCCCAAATTTCTGAAGCACTGGAAACCTCCCCAAAAGGAACTGGTCCCTCCATTTCTAGTAAATCTAATGGGAAACAGCAAAAGACTAAAGAATATCTACATTCCATTTGGGAGAGTATGAGTTTTTCTTTTCATGCATCACAATTGTTCAACAGAAAAAAAGACTACTTTGGAAATAGAAGCCATCAAAAGCAAAGACAAGAAGAAATCTGGCAGAAAATGAAATTTCTTGTCCAATTCCGAAATTTAAAAGATTTTTCCACCGTTGATAAAAATTAAAAATGGTACCGGTGGAAACTGTAACAGAATTCAAAAAAGGGGTTTGCGGGGAAACCGAGTACTAATCCCTCTATGACACGGAACCCTTAAGGGCAGGGGGGAGTCTAAACTACAACCCTTTTAAGCAGTAGCAGACAGAACCTATTTCACCAAAGCCCGCTGGTGCCCCAAAAAATATTTTGCCTTCTTTGCTAAAGCACGTTTAACCTGAAAAAGGATATCGGCCAAAACTTCCCCCCATTTCTTGCAATTCAATGGGATCCGTCGAGCTAAAGGGAATATTACATTCCCTTTTAGTGAGTGTGATTTTTTTTTTTACATCACCCTTTTTACAACGCACAAAGACTCAAGGACAAGGGCCATGAAAAGCAAAAACAAGAAAAATTGGGAAGAGAAATTTTTTCCCCGACCCCAAACTGTAAAAAATTTTTCCACTTTGGAGTAGAAGCTTAAAATGAGATTCAGAGAGGGGTCCTACCGGGTTTAACCGGGGTTGCTCGGCCCAAGCAGAGTATAACCACTATACATCACGGGAAACTTCAACGAGCCGGTAGGAGTCGAACCTCAATCTTCTGATCGTATCAGACGGTTATCCTTGCGCCCTGGCCCTGCTGTTGACTTACTAAAAAATTCTGCCAAACGTTTCTGAAGCACTGTGAAACCCCCCAAAAAGGAACGGTGCCATCCCTTTCTAGAAAAATTTAAAGGGAAACGCAAAGGACTAAAGAATATTACATTTTTTTGGGGGGAATATGAGTTTTTTTTTTTATGATCACAATTGTTTAACGCAAAAAAATACTTTTGGCATGAAGCCTCAAAAGCAAAACAAGAAGAAATCTGGCAGAACATGAAATTTCTTGTCCAAACCCGAAATTTAAAGATTTTTTCCCCGTATGGTAAAAATTAAAAAAAAAGGAGCCCGGGGGAAATGCTGTGACCAGAATTCAAAACTGGGGTGTTGCGGCCACAACGCAGAGTACTAATCCCTCTATGATCACAGCAACCTTAACGAGGGGGGGATCTAAACACAACCTTCTAAGCAGTGTCAAAATGTAACCTATTTCACCAATGGTCCGCTGGGCCCCAAAAAAATTTTTGCCCCTTTTGCTAAAGCACTGTGAAACCCGGAAGGATTCAGTGCCAAAAAAATTCCACCATTTCTTGCAATTCCAGGGATCGTAGAGACTAAAGAATACTCATTCCCTTTGAGTGAGTTGAGTTTTTTTTTCCACATCACCTTTGTAAAAAGCACAAAAGGACACAAAAGGAATAGGGCCATGAAAAGCAAAGACAAAAAGAAAAACGGAGGATGGAAAATTTCTTCTCCCGACCGAATGTAAAAGTTTTTTTATTTTGGGTGAAGCTTAAAATGGATTGCAGAGAGGGAATGGCCTGCCCGGTTCGAACCCGGGGGTTTCGCGGGCCCAAAGCAGATACTAACCATTCGTCACGGCAAACTTCAACGAGAGGGTTGGAGTCGAACCCCCAATCTTTGATCCTTTCAGAGCGTTATCCATTGCCCTGGCCCCGCGTTATTCTTTAAAAAATTCTGCCAAAGTTTCTGAAGCACTTGAAACCCCCCAAAAGGAAGGGGCCATCCATTTCTAAAAAAATTTAAAGGGAAACAGCAAAGAATAAAGAATATCTACTTCCATTTGGGGGGTTGGTTTTTTTTTTTTTTATGATCAAAATTGTTCAACAGCAAAAATGACTACTTTGGAATGAACCATCAAAAGCAAAGACAAGAAAATCTGCGAAAATGAAATTTCTTTTCCAATTCCCCAAACTTTTAATAGATTTTTTCCACCGTATGAGTAGAAAATTAAAAAATGGTAGCCGAGTGGAAATGCTGTGACCAGAATTCAAAACTGGGGTGTTGCGGCCACAACGCAGAGTACTAAACCCTAAAAGATCACGGAAAAACCCTTTAAACGAGGAGGTGGGGGGTCTAAACTAAACCCCTTTTAAGCATAGTCCAAAATGTCTATTTCACCAAGGGGCCCGCTGGTGCCCCAAAAAATATTTCGCCCCCTTTTTTGCTAAAAACACTGTGAAACCTGAAAAGGTATCAGTGCCAAAAAATTTCCCCCCTTTTTTTGCAAATTCACAGGGTCATTTAGAGACTAAAAATATTAATTCCATTTAGTGAGTGTGAGGGGTTTTTTTTTTCTACATCACCTTTGTCAACCACAAATCTACAATGGACATGGAGCCAGAAAAGCAAAGCAAAAAGAAATCTGGCAGAAAAAAATTTCTTCTCCAATCCCGAAATGTAAAGATTTTTTTACTTTGGATAGAAGCTTAAAAAGAATTGCAGAAGGGAAAGCCTGCCCCGGGTTTCAACCCCGGGGGTTTCTCGGCCACAACCAGAGTACTTTAAACCCCTTTTGACACGGGAAACTTTAAACGAGCCAGGTAGGGCGAACCCACAATTTCTGATCCGTGCAGAGCGTTATCCATTGCGCCAGGGCCCCGCGTTTACTTTCTAAATTTAAAATTTTGCCAAACGTTTCTGAAGCACTGTGAAACCTCCCAAAGGGGGGGGGGACCTTTTGTTTTTGGGGGGGGGGTTTTTTTTTTTTTTTTTTTTTTTTTTTTTTTGAAAAAATAAGGGGGGGGGGGGGGGGGGGAAAAAAAGAAGAAATTGGAAAGGGAAAATGAAATTTCTTGCCAATTCCAAAACTTAATAGATTTTTCCACCGTATGAGTAGAAAATTAAAAAATGGTAGCCGAGTGGAAATGCTGTGACCAGAATTCAAAACTGGGGTGTTGCGGCCACAACGCAGAGTACTAATCCCTCTATGATCACGGCAAAATTCAACGATGCCGGTGGGAGTCTAAACTACAACCTTCTAAGCAGTAGTCAGACATGTAACCTATTTCACCAATGGTCCTGCTGGTGCCCCAAAAAATATTTCTGCCCTTCTTTGCTAAAGCACTGTGAAACCTGAAGAAGGATATCAGTGCCAAAACTTCCCACCATTTCTTGCAATTCACATGGGATCCAGTCAGAGACTAAAGAATATCTACATTCCATTTGAGTGAGTGTGAGTTTTTTTTTCTCACATCACCTTTGTACAACAGCACAAATGACTACAATGGACATAGGAGCCATGAAAAGCAAAGACAAGAAGAAATCTGGCAGAAGATGAAATTTCTTCTCCAGATCCCGAAACTGTAAAAGATTTTTCCACTTTGGAGTAGAAGCTTAAAATGAGATTGCAGAGAGGGAATGCCGTGACCCGGATTCGAACCGGGGTTGCTGCGGCCACAACGCAGAGTACTAACCACTATACGATCACGGCAAACTTCAACGAGCCAGGTAGGAGTCGAACCTACAATCTTCTGATCCGTAGTCAGACGCGTTATCCATTGCGCCACTGGCCCTGCTGTTGACTTACTAAATAATTCTGCCAAACGTTTCTGAAGCACTGTGAAACCTCCCACAAGGAACTGGTGCCATCCATTTCTAGAAAATCTAATGGGAAACAGCAAGAGACTAAAGAATATCTACATTCCATTTGGGAGAGTATGAGTTTTTTTTTTCATGCATCACAATTGTTCAACAGCAAAAATGACTACTTTGGACATAGAAGCCATCAAAAGCAAAGACAAGAAGAAATCTGGCAGAACATGAAATTTCTTGTCCAATTCCCGAAACTTTAATAGATTTTTCCACCGTATGAGTAGAAAATTAAAAAATGGTAGCCGAGTGGAAATGCTGTGACCAGAATTCAAAACTGGGGTGTTGCGGCCACAACGCAGAGTACTAATCCCTCTATGATCACGGCAACCTTCAACGAGGCAGGTGGGAGTCTAAACTACAACCTTCTAAGCAGTAGTCAGACATGTAACCTATTTCACCAATGGTCCTGCTGGTGCCCCAAAAAATATTTCTGCCCTTCTTTGCTAAAGCACTGTGAAACCTGAAGAAGGATATCAGTGCCAAAACTTCCCACCATTTCTTGCAATTCACATGGGATACAGTCAGAGACTAAAGAATATCTACATTCCATTTGAGTGAGTGTGAGTTTTTTTTTCTCACATCACCTTTGTACAACAGCACAAATGACTACAATGGACATAGGAGCCATGAAAAGCAAAGACAAGAAGAAATCTGGCAGAAGATGATTTTCTTTCTCCGTAGATCCCGAAACTGTAAAAGATTTTTCCACTTTGGAGTAGAAGCTTAAAAAGAGATTGCAGAGAGGGAATGCCGTGACCTGATTCGAACCGGGTTGCTGCGCAGCAACATACGCAGATATAACCATCTATACTGATCACGGCAAACTCTCAACGAGGGGTTCAGGTAGGAGTCGTACCGTTACAATCTTTGCTCGCCTGTGAGTCGTTGCGGTTATCCATTGCCTTGCCAATGGCCCTGCTTTGAGACTTTACTAAATCAATTCTGCCAACGTTTTCCTGAATCATGTGAACTCCAAAATGGGAACTGGTGCCATCCATTTTCTCAGAAAATCTAATGGAAAAAGTCAAGAGACTGAAGAATTCTGACATGTTCCATTTGGTGGAGACGTATGAGGTTTTTTTTTCATGCATCACAATTGTTAAACGCAGCAAAAATGACTCTCCTTTGGTAATAGAAGCCATCAAAAAAAAAATGCGAAAGAGACAAGAAGGTGTATCTGGCTGGATGTATGAAATTTTTGTCCATTCCCGATATCTTTCATTAGATTTATACCGTATAGTAGAGAAATTAAAAATGGTAGCGTGTGGAAAATGCATGTGAAAGCCAGAATTCCGCAAAACTGGGTGTTTGTCAGGCACTACAAATCGCTAGAGTACTAATCCTCTCTATGATCCTCTGGCAACACTTCATTACGAGCGCAGTGTGGGAGTGTAAATCTACAACCTTCGTAAAGCGAGTAGTCAGACATTGTAAACTATGTTCACACATATGGTCCTGCTGGTGCCCCAAAAAATATTTCTGCCCTTCTTTGCTAAAGCACTGTGAAGCCTGAAGAAGGATATCTCATGTAGCCAATAAACTTACCACCGTATTTCTTGCAATTCACAGGGATACTGTAGAGTCTAAAGAGATATCTACATTCCATTATGAGTGAGTGTGAGAGTTTTTTTGTTTTCTTCACATTACCTTATGTCTTTAAACGAGCACAAATGACTACAATGGATAATAGGACGCATGACAAAAGAATGAGAGCAAGAGATGAAAAATGGACAGGAAGATGAAAATTCTGTTGCAGATCCTCGAAACTGTAAAAGATTTTTCCTACTTTGGAGTAGTGAAAGACTTAAGTATGAGATTGCAGCGAGGGTTGTGCCGTGACCGGATTCAAACCGGGGTTGGCTGGGTGCCAGGCTCAAAGTGAAGAGTTCTAACCACTATACGAATCACAGAAATGCTTCTAACGAGCCAGGTAGGAGTAGAAAACCTACGTATCTTTGATCTACTAGTCAGTGCGCGGTTATCCATTGCGCCACTGGCCCTGCTGTTGACTTACTAAATAATTCTGCCAAACGTTTCTGAAGAAATGTGAAGTACATCCCACAAGGATAATGGTGCTCATCCATTTCATAGAAAATCTATGGGATAAGTAATCAAGAGACTTACAAAAGAATATATGTACATTCATTTGGGAGGGTATGAGTTTTTTTTTTCATGCAACACAATTTGTCTGAACAGCAAAGAATATGGCTTATCTTTGGACATAGAAGCCATCAAAAGCCACAAGTAACGCATGAGAAGATAATCTGGCGAGAACATGGAAATTTCTTGTCGCCTTATTGCTCCGAAACTCTTTAATAGATTTTTCCCACCTGTTGATGAGTAGAAAGTATTAAAAATGGTAGGCCTGTAGTGGAAATGCTTGACTCAGAATTCAAACTGGGGTGTTGTCTAGGCCACAACCGCAGAGTACTAAATACTCTATATCAGGCAACCTTCAAGTCGAGGAAGGTGGTGAGTCTATAACTACAACTTTAAGCAGTAGGTCTAGACATGTACCTATTTCACGTATTGGTCCTGCTGGTTGCACCTCATAAAAAATATTTTCTGCCTTCTTTGATGTATAAGCACTGTGTATAGCCTTGAAAGAAGGATATCTTGTGTCCTAAAACTTTCCCACCATTTCTTGCATATTCACATGGGATACAGTAGATGATCTAAAGAGATCTTACAATTCCATTTGATGTGGAGTGTGCAGTTTTCTTTTGTCTCACACTCACCTTTTTACAACAGCACAAATGACTACAGATGGGAACATAGGAGCCATGAAAAGCTAAAGACAAGAAGAAATGTGGCAGAGAGATGAAAATTTCTCTCCAGATCTCGAAACTGTAAAAGATTTTTCCACTTTGGAAAAGAAGCTTAAAAATGAGTTTCAGAGAGGGAATCCCGACCGGATTCGAACGGGGTTGTGCGGGCCACAACGCAGAGTATAACCCTATAGACACGGCAAACTTCAGAGAGGTAGGAGTCAACCTACAATTTTTGATCTAGTCAGAGCGTTATCCATTGGCCACGGCCTGCGTTGACTTTTTAAAAAATTTCTGAAAGTTTCTGAAGCCTGTAAAACCCCAAAAAAAAAACTGGTGCCATCCATTTCTAGAAAATCTAATGGGAAACAGCAAGAGACTAATGAATATCTACTCTTTTGGGAGAGTATGAGTTTTTTTTTTCATGCATCACAATTGTTCAACAGCAAAAAAAGATACTTTGGCATAGAAAGCCATCAAAAGCAATGACAAAAAGAAATCGGCAGAACATGAAATTTCTTGTCCAATTCCCGAAACTTTAATAGATTTTTCCACCGTATGAGTAGAAAATTAAAAAATGGTAGCCCAGTGGAATTGTTCCAGAATTCAAAACTGGGGTGTTGCGGGCCCCAACGCAGGAGTACTAATCCTCTTTGATCACGGGGGAAAATTCAACGAGGAGGGGGGGATCAAACTACAACCCTTTAAGCAGAGTCAGAATGTAACCATTTCACCAATGGTCCTGCTGGTGCCCCAAAAAATATTTCTGCCCTTCTTTGCTAAAGCACTGTGAAACCTGAAGAAGGATATCAGTGCCAAAACTTCCCCCCATTTCTTGCAATTCACATGGGACAGTAGAGACTAAAGAAAATTACATTCCAATTTTAGTGAGTGTGATTTTTTTTTTCACTCCCCTTTTTTACAACAGCACAAATGATACAATGGACATAGGGCCATGAAAAGCAAAGACAATAAGAAATCTGGCAGAATATGAAATTTATTCTCCAGATCCCGAAACTGTAAAAGATTTTTCCCCTTTTGGGTAGAAGCTTAAAAAGAGATTGCAAAGGGGGT
>JAODAL010016436.1:0-80686 GCA_025379985.1 Phyllomedusa bahiana
GATAGCAATGTCCAGTTAATAAAATGGGGTTCAAAGACCTTTTTCGCACTTTTTAATCTGTGGGTCAGACGGGTTAAAGGGTATTCGCGGTACAGGACGATTTCAATGTCCTTAATAAAATGGTGGTTGAAAGATCCTTTTTCCGGCATTTTTAAATCTGGGGGTATGCGGGTTTGGGGGCTCAGCTGCGTTCCAGGACAGGATATTCAATGTCCGTTCAAGAAAATAGGTTAAAAATCATACGCCTTCTGGCATTTTTAATTTTTGGTTGATGCAGGTTTAAGGGTCACTGTGGTACAAGACAGGGATAGTGAATGGTCTGTGACTTTTTCTGTGGTTTTAAAAAAACCCTAAATGTGTTGCCTAAGATGTAGCACTATCCATTTGACTGTTGTGGATTTTAACCCAGCTTCTCACCCCCGTTTGGGGTTAAATAAAGGTGTTGTTGCCTCCCATAGTTTTTAAATGGCAATTGGGGGTTTAATCTATTACCCGACTAGGGAAATTTTTCTTGATAATTGCCGAATGATATCACCCGATGAGATAGTCAACTAATCGCTATCACTAGTAAAAAAGTTTTTATTCGCCATAAGTGGGGTGGGGGAAAACCGGGAAAAAGGTGGGCTAAGGGATAAGGTAATTGGGGCATGGTCGGCCCAAGTAATGTGGCCAATGGAAGCTGCAGCTACTTGGGGAGTTGTTTTTTCTATAAAAAAGAAATAAATTTTGAGGGGATCGGTGGGGGTGGGAAAAGAAAGTGAAATCTTTTGGTGGTTTGGGATATCCCCCAAATATCTGGGATTTCCTAAGCAGAAGGGTTTTAGGTCTTTGGTGGGACGTAACGGATTGATGTCAGCAGTCGTCTCCCCACTGTTTTAAAGTCCCCCAACATGATAAGGCCCCCTTTTCTAACTTTTTTGGGGCCTCCGTATGGTCTTTTTAAAAAGGAGAATTCTTATTTTTTGGGACGTACAAGCTGTAAGAGTTAAGGGGTTTTAAAATTTGATCTCACGGTCAATTTTTTAATATTCTCCCGGGGTCTGGGGATAGTCGGTGTAGTTGAAAAGACAGTGTTTCTGATTGATTAGCAACTTGCTTTTTTTTTTCTGAAAAATTCGCCTGAATTTATTGAGGGAAGGTTTTTTATGTAGCGATGGGCATCGGGGGAAAGCAAGTGGGTTCTTGTAGACAAATCAGACCCAAAACCCCTGACCTAACGACCTCTCTCACATAAGGGGAGAGTTTGAAGGGGAATTTAAAAACCCTTAAATTTATGATAGAAAATTTAAACCCTTATAAGTGGAGGGGAAAAAAATTTTCAGAGGTGGAATTCTCAGAAAGAAATCTTAATAGTGATGGAAAAATCAATAAAAGGGGAGAAGCAAGCTGAAAAACCCCCTTACAAATAAAAAAATCAAACAAGGGAAAAGTAAAAACAACATTTTTTGCATCAAATTTCCCTTAGGAAAAGGGAAAACATCTGGGACAGTCCCCCAAATTTTGAGCAGGGAGAAAAGGCTTTTAAACGCAAGTTAAACCTCAAAGGGGGATTTCCTTTAAGACTTGTAAATTCGAGAGAGAAAAAAAAAGGAGCGTTGGAAAATTTAAAGGAAAAAATTTTATAGGGTTGTTAACAAGAAACAAAGGGCCCCCAATGGGAAAAGGGCGGATGATTTTCCCGGCCAAAGGGGAAAACCCATCTCGGGACGTTTGTTTTTTCGGTTTTGGGGCTGGAGTCGGTGGGGGGCAAAAGGTCCCAGGTCTTAGGGTAGGTAGGTTTCATCCGGTGTATTGAGGTGACCTGTACCGTCTTTAGTAATAAGGAGTTTCACGGGGAACACCCCCCGAAAGGGTTTTTTGCCCCTGAGTTTTTGTTTTTGCTGAAACCCCCCATTACGAAGCATGTTAGCTGCGAAGGTCAGGGAACAGCGTATGGTTGGAACCTTTCGGGGGGGAAAAACCATTTGGCAGTCCCCGGGGAAATCTTCTTTAACATGAAAAAGTAAAATTTCGGGCAATGGGTTCTCGGGATTCTTGAGGGAGCTGGGGGTTTGGGGATTCGGTGGATCCGTTGAAAATTTAAATCTTGGGTGCCCATTTAGGGAGGTTAGTGCCTTAGTCCGTTAGAATCTTTAAATGATCTGGCAGTACGATTCCGGAATCCCTAATAGGAATTGTACGTCTAGATCGATCTCGAGGTTGGACCTTACGGGGGGCATTTGGACTTCTTCCCTCTGGGATTATTTGCGTCGATAAGGAGTTTGGGATCGGCAAACTCTGACATCTTCTTTTCGATAGTTCTTTTTGGAAGCCAGAGAATGAAAATCTTGTTGATTTGATATCACCCCCTTAAAAGCTTTTGAAGGGTGCAGAACGATGAAAGGGGTGCAAGGTTTTGCGTTAGGGGTTGAGATTTTGGGTCTTTGAAGTTCGAGGTTACAGTTACAGTGAGGAAAAAGAAGGAGGGGTAAGGGGAATTGCAAAACTTTTTCGTCCTTTTGTTGCATTTTGTGGCATAGAAAAAAGAAATCCGGTAGTTTGGTGGGATGCGCTTTAGGTTTTTTTTTTTTGGGGGTGCCCCCCAAAAATTTCTGGACATAGTGGATTTAAAGACTTGGATGGGTTTTTTTTTTGTCTTCTTCTTTGGTTTGTTTGATACAGAATTGTTGTTGGGAGACTTTATAGGAGGAATCTATCCTTTACTTTGTGGCCGACGTATATGAACGAACCGTGTCGGTAGGTAGCAAGTTGTGGGGATTTTCAACGGTTACAAAAACCTCTGAGGGGGGCGCTGCAAAACAATTGTAGCTTGTGTAAGTGGTGGAGCTGTCGACAGGAAATTGCCAAGCCAGGGCTTGATGGTAGCAGTGTTTTTAAAGATGAAAAATTTTTACACTTTCATACAGTAGATAGTATCCCTGGAGAATTCCCGAAAAATGCGGGGTGGGGAGACAGGGTGGTTAACTGTTACTATGCCCGATTTGTGCAATATAACACTTTAATTTGAGCAGTGTCCAGAGTTTGGATGGTTTTAAGCTTTATTTGATGTTACTAGCTTGCGTGTTTTTGCTTCGTTAGGGGTTAAAAAAAGGTCCTAATGGCAAGCCAATGGGTTGTCAGATTATACATTGGGCCCCCTTTTTGTTAGGGATAGCAGAGGGGTTTTTTTCGGCAATCGTGTTTCTCTGCTTAAACACCTAAATCCCCTTTAAAAAGGGGGAAAGTAGAGGGGCTCAGTGGCCAGTAAGGTTTAATAACAGGGTCCCCCGCACCCAGTGTGTGGGGGTCTGCACGCCCAGCTCGGCTGTATAGTGAGCATAGGGACGGTCCGGAGTCTGGGACGGGCCTTGAGAGCACTGCGGAGGAGCTGGGAGCCACGCGGGGCAGGAGATGGTCCGATGATATCTCCCCGTGAGCAGTGGCTAAAAACAGTCAGGCTTTCCGGGAGCACGAGGACTCACCGCAGCTTCACCCCATGTGGGAGCAAGCAAGGCTTCGGGTAGTTCAGGCCCCCCGGATGATTGAGGTAAGCGAGGGCCGGGGGGTTTTTCACCCCATCATCGGCAAGAGGCTGAAGAGGGTCCAGAAGGTATAGTAGGAGATTTCTTTTTTATCTTACAAGGGGGGGAGAGGACGGTTTGGGGTCTTTTCCCGAAATGGCGCACTTCAGGCTTCAGGCATGCACGGGCAAAAATGGGCTGCCTCCTTGCTGCTCCCGGGCAGGATTTTTCACCTCTAACTCTGGCTAAAAAGCTTTTAGCAAGGCGGTTCTGGTACCGTTCTGTAGGTCTTGTCTTGAGGGGTATCAATAACTGAGTCAAATAGGTCTCTGCTCAAATTACAGGGCTTAGTTGGGCCGGATAACGGAGCTCAAGCCAGGAGATCTCACAATGTGCGTCTGTTCACATCCCCTGCTCAGGCCACGCCCCACATGCAGGTCCTTTTCTAAGAGTAGAGAATAAACATCCAGGACAGGCTTTTCTCTAGATCTAGATGTGTCCCAATCTGTATTAACAATTTAATTGAAGTCCCCACAAATAATTAACCATCCTCTCCTGACATTTTTCACCTCCTTTATGATCTTCTTTATAAAAAAGACTTGTCCGGTTTTAGGGGCATAGATGGCCGTTAAAGTGTAAGGTTTTGAATTAAGTTCACAGGTTAAGATTATATAACGCCCCTCAGGATCTATTGTGGCTTGGATAAGATTAAATGAGATGGAATTCTGAACTAGTATGACAACCCCTGCATGTTTAGTTAAGGCATGAGCCTGAAAAATATGGGGAAAGAGTATATGTTTTAGTCTAGATTAGCCCTCTTTAATAAGATGGGTCTTCTGGATACAGGCTATGTCAGTGCCAGATTTAAGAATATCTCTCCAAAGTAGAGACCGTTTAAAGGGAGAGTTCTAATCCTTCACATTAAAGGCTCAGATTTTAATAGACATGGGGTCAGAGAGAGCAGCAGTTTGGGCAGGAAGGGCTGGCAAGGCCTGTTTTGGTCCACCAGATAAAGGCAAGTAATAGCATGGAGAACAGAAGTCACTCATTCGAAAAGCAAGTAACCCAATTACAAACAGAAGATATAACAAAGTCAAAAACAATGATACTTCCACTCCTAAAAAGCAAAAAATATGAGTGCAAAGTCCTGCCTTATACCTAGAAGGGAAAAGTAGCATGGATATAGTAAGAACAAGGAAGTTAGTGAGGAGAGCATTGGGCAGCACTCCAGCATAATAAAGAAGCAAAGGATAAAGGTAAATCAGTCCAGAGGTCTGAATCTTGATCTTGATCATGTCGTCTTGTTCGACCAAAGAGTGATCATCTCGGGTCTGAGATGTTTTATATGAACAGGGCTTGCGTCAGAAGTGCTGAGCAGAGATCACCTAGAAGCGATCAGGAAGTGACTCCTTTTTCCTAAGGGCAAGAAGGAATTCTTCTTTGACATTTCGAAAGTGCATTCGGGCAATAGTGTCTCTGGGGACCTGTGAAGGCAGATTCTTTGGCTTTGGAATCCTGTGGATTCTATCAATTGTAAGGTCAAGCGTGGAGGAGTTTGGTAAAACCAACGCCATCAGATCAGTAATCTAGGTATTCAGTTGGTCAGGTGGAACCATCTCAGGAATACCCCGAATCCTCACATTGTTACACCTGGACCCATCCTCCAAATCAACCACCTTAGAGGCCAGACGTTGCACCTCCTCCTCCAGGGTGTTATTAGCATCAATCAGGCTGTTATGTGATTTAGCAAAGTCAGCCATTTTATTCTCTATGTGTTCTGTTCACGAAGCTAAACAGTGGAGGTCCTGCTTAAGGTCGTCCATCATCTGTTTTATGTTAGACTTTAGGGATGACCGGAAGGAGGAGAATAAATGTTGAAGAGAGCTTGAGATTCGGGTATATCCTGATGTGCCAATTCTATGGAGTCAGCTCTTGAGGATGGGGTCGGAGAAGCAGGCGAGGGAATTTCAACCCCCGTTTGGATTGAGAAGAAGAAAAAAACTCTGGGAGTTTGGTCGGTTTACTTCCTTGGTTTCATTACTTTTACATAATTGAAATGCAGTATAAAAATGTGTTTTATGTTGTCATTAGAGATGGGCAAATTTCTCAAAAATTCGATTCGCCAGTTTTGCCGAATTTTCAGCCAAATTCTTTTCGACCCGAATTTATTTGCGGCAAATCGCGTTAAAAAATAGCTATTTCCTGGCTGCGGAGAGCCTGTAGGGTGCTGTAGAACATTGTGAAATGCTCAAATATTCATAGGGAGCGTGGTCTGGTCTTCATACAATGCTGTGTTTTAGTATGATATGCAGATGACAAGCGCCGCTCTTAGAATCGCTTCCCACTTCACTTCTCTGGGCAGTTACAGGGACAAAACTGACCAAATAACTGAAATGGGAACGCAGCCTGACAAGCTAATGTCAGCGTCAGCTGGAAAGAACCAGGCTGAGGGCCAAGATCCTACTATAATAATAATAATCTTTATTTATATACTGCCAACATATTCCGCAGCACTTTACAATATAGAGCAGGCATCCTCAAACTGCGGCCCTCCATCTGTTGGGAAACTACAATTCCCATCATGCATTTATATAATCTATAACAGTGGGAATCATGGGAGTTGTAGTTACCCAACAGCCGGAGGGCCGCAGTTTGAGGATGCCTGATAAAGAGGGTATAAGCACAGACAAACCAGACATTACATTGTAAAAAAGTTACTTACAAATCAGACATGAGGTGTGAGGGTCCTGCTCGCAAGAGCTTACAATCTATTAGGGTGTATGGGTGAAACAAAGGGTGACAAGTGCTTGGTTTACAATGGTCCAGCCATGTTACATAAATTTGGGGTAGTATACATAAAAAAGTGGATGAGCCTGCTATCCCAACCACACATCTAAATACAGATAAGTGCCTGTGGGTGCCAAAATGTAGGAAGTGACGAATGTGTGACAGAATTTGGGGGATTAACATTTAGGGATCTTGGTAGGCTTGTCTAAGAAGATGAGTTTTCAGAGTGCACTTAAAACTGTGACGGCTGTGAGTGTGCCTGATCACATAGACTAAAAAAGAACGCAATTGTAGGTTCCTGGAGCAGGCACAGGTCGCAGCACAGTAAGGGGATGTCACAGCAGGGGTCACCCCGCGAGGCTAGAGATTCCGGTGTCATGTAGCGGCCGTGTTGACCACATACTAGGTCATCGACTTTCTCCTAGATGACATCTGTCAACCCCTGCAAAGAGTCAGTGCATCCTTAAGACACAACCTTTAGTTGCATTGCCCGGGAGCAGGTCAGGGGCTCTCACCTGTTCTTAACCCGCCTCTGTCCCGTTTGGTTCCCACAGCCAGAGAATTACTATGTGCTGTGGGCTCTGCGCCACTATACAGTGAGGACCAACTATTTGAGGACAGTGGGCAGCAATGAGGTGGGGAAGACATCCCCTGCTTCTTGAAGAAGTAGGCAAGTAGTGATGAAAAGAGTGGCATGTGGGGTTATGTTGCAAGCGGTAAGGCTCTGTACAGCGAGACCATTGAGGAGGACAGTGGTGACAGGCAAACACTAATCTATGTAGCTGATCGCAATTGGAAGCCGGGTGAAGCAAGCAAGGCTGAGACAAGGTATTCTGGTGCCCAGTTAAACAAGGCATAAAGTGCCCCCCAAATTGAAAATTCAGCCCACTCCATGCCTCCTTGTGCTCCCTTTTCTGCCTGGGATCAAGTGGCGCCGTAGGCGGTCGCCTACCTTCGACTACCCATCGTGAGTCAGTAGTGTGGCCGGGAGTCAGCAGGGTGGCAGCAGTGCGGGGTTGGGAGCTAAACGTCATGGTTTAGACCACCTACTTTGAAGGTCCAAGAAAGTAGCAGCGCAGGGGCTTACTGAGGTAGTGACGGTAACAGTCAGTCAGTGTGAAGCATTGGTGGTAATATCACCTACTCATGGTGTGGCAGTTTTTTGACAAGACACGAGAGGAGGCGAACATGGCTTTAGGTAGAATCTGTGGGCAGAAATTAAAGCGTGACCAGGGACCTAGCATTGGCACCACAGCACTGCATCAGATGTGGTGTTCCATCCTGCCGCAGCAACAGCAGCAGCAGCACCCAGTGGTACGCCTCCAATTTCAGGCAGTCAAGGCACCACCTCTGCCTGTCTTTCACATCATCTACCGAACATATGTATATGTAGAATCTATGAGCAGAAAGTGAAGTGTGCGACAACACATGCAGCGTCACCATCCAGTGGCCTGGGAGAAACGTGTCTCAGATGTGGTGGTCCATCCTGCCACAGCAACAGCAGCAGCACCCAATGGCACACATGCCATTCCAGCCAGTCAAGGCTCCACCGACACTGACAAAGGTAGCTGTTTGTCTTTCCCATCCTCTACCGGTCCAGATGCCCCTGCTCCTCGCCACTCATGGCGCCAGCAGTCGTTCACCGAGGCGATTGCCAAGAGACAGCAGCATGTGTCTAGCCATCCATAAGTGCAGAAGCTGACCGTGCTCCTGTCCAAGTTGGTGGTACTGCTGTCCCTCCCTTTTTAAGTGGTGGACTATGCACCATTCAGAGAACTTGACATGAAACTTTGCATGCACTTTAGCCATTTCTACACCACCAAGAACACCCTTCTTGAGATAAACAGAACAGAGAAACTATGAATAGAGTAAAACAGAGATAAATCTGTGAACAGGGCAAAACAGGGAGAAATCAATTAACAGAGAAAGGCCATTAATGATTTCTTGATGATCCAAGCGGACAGGGATCCAATGTGTAATTTTTATGTCAGCCAGTAAAAGCTCATGCGGGACACCTCCCATTTGCACAGACCCTTTGAGGAGGCCACGTCATTTTTCATTTGCCAGGACTATGGGATGAATAACGTTATTCCACTGTTTCATGTCTTGGAACAGATTCTCTAAAATCTGTCTGGTCAGGGGACTGGAGACATGACGACTACATCTCATGGCCACGTGAGTCCAGTGGGGGCTGAACTGGAGGAGGAGGCGGAAAACATTGGAGCAGTAGCAGTGTTTGGCGAAATGAGTGTTTTTTTTTATTCAGGTGACGAATAGAGGAGCAGGAGCAGCCAGAGGATTAGGAAGACAAGGAAGATGACCCAGACACACCGTGGCAGTATACAGTGGAGATGGAGGCAGGGAGTCCCTCAGAGTCACTTGTGCAGATGCCCCCCTGCATGCTGATTTGCCTGGCTAGTGACAGCTGAATTGTCACCATCCGGCAGAGGGATGACTTTTGGCTCTCCACCTTCTTGGACCCCCTCATTACCTGTCCCAAATGGGGGCATTTTTTCACCTGCCAAGATGGAGGACAAACTCAAGTACGATAGAGACATCCTATGTAGTCAGTTGGCTGATGACTATATGCGCCATCGTCCATCCTCTAACAGGTCTGACCTGTTTATTCACTCACCTAGTGATTTAGGTACCCACCATCATCAGCACCTGGAGCAGACCTGAACCCTGTATTTTTTTGGCTACCTGCCTCAGCTACTATTCTGATGCTGCCACCCGCCTGATGCCACACATCTGCTGCCAGCTGCTACTTCAACCACCCGCCAGCTTTACCAGGGACTGGTATTGATACCCACTTCCCCACTCTTCCCTGGGCCATTATGTAGCCTTCTGATGCTGCTGTCACCTCACCACTCAAGTCTCCTCATGCTGCTGCTGTCATCTCCAAGCTATGTCACCATGTCACTCTCTGGCTTGATGTTGCTGTTACTGCTGTAAGAAATTCCCTGTATTATATATATATATATATATATATATATTCATATAAATATCATAAATAAATATGTATCCATAAAAACATATACTGTATATACACAATCACCCTCTTACTGGGTTAGATTTGAAAGGTTAGGTGCAATAAATGAAAGACGCAAATGTAAGCGTATAAAAACGTATATTGTATAGTATATGAAATTGATTTATGGTTATCAAAGAGTATGGATATGCACAGGAACAAAAAGAAAGGAAACAAATGTTACACAACCAATTACCAATAACAGAAAACAAATCATACAAATCATATAACAAAATACGTTATATTACCACCAAGTTCATGTGCTGTGCAGAGCCATGTGTCATCCTGCTGGCATCCCCCCCAAGAGACAAAAAGGGCCTTACAAAAGAATGCTGGTCTATTTTATAGGCCATAGCTGCAACCATCTCAAGAAGATACCTGCCCCCATCAAACCAAGAGGCTTTGCACACATTTAGTCTCCACCTTCAGTCATGTTATAAAATGTTATCCTGAGCCCTATTGTTTTACCTTCATTAGCAAGTGAAAGGCATCAGGACAACCAGTCTAAACTGCCATGTGATTCATGTTAGAGCCTCCATCTTAGATTGTACCATTGAAATATCTTCTATATATCATACCAAAATATACCTCATTATAAGTATTTCATTATTCAAAATTCTGTATTTCTTACACTGCCACCTCTTCATTATGTCACTTAGTTGCAGCCACCTCAAAATTATGACATTGTGCCACCTC
Organism: Phyllomedusa bahiana; assembly: GCA_025379985.1. Taxonomy (NCBI): domain Eukaryota; kingdom Metazoa; phylum Chordata; class Amphibia; order Anura; family Hylidae; genus Phyllomedusa; species Phyllomedusa bahiana. The sequence goes on from JAODAL010016436.1 coordinate 10,015, forward strand.
CGGCCTGATGCTGCTGCGGTTTCTGTCACAACTTCCACACTGTGTACTTGTGCCAGTATGTGGCCTAATCATGCAGAAGCCACCTACACACTCTCACAGTTGCCACTCTGTTGCCTACTCATGCTGCTGCCAACTGACCACTCTCTCAGTCGACCACCCTGTGGTTTTCTAATGCTGTTTCCACCCTCCACCATTCTATGACGTTGCCACTGTCTTTGGTTTTCCCCTTCTTTTAATCTGTCACAAGGAATGAAAAGGACAAACACAACCGAGTGTGTCTTAGGAGAAGCCGTAAGGCTAGTATTACATGGTCCTTTGTTTGCATCAGGATTGTCAGATGAGTATGTAGCCAAAAGCAGGAGTGGATACAAAACACAGAATACATGCAGATATGCCATTTACTTATTTTTGGGATCAACTCCTGTTTCTTTTTGGCTTTAGAAATGATGGATTATAGACCAATTGAAAGCGGACACTGAAGGATCAAAGGAATGGCACAATGATTAGTGACGTCAATGCAAAATTACTGATTACACCCTCCACCCTCTTTTGGAGGGGGGCTCTACATATATCAGCATTTAACACAACAATTTAAAAAATTAACAGATAGCAATATCCCAAGAGAATGGAGTGGCTGGATTTGAGATGTAGGTAGGGCTGAAATACACAAACACTGGATTTGACATAGAATTCTCCACAAAAAGTGAATAAATTAACTCTTGGCCTCAGATTAAAATACCCCCATCAGTCTAAAGTTGATGGATTTCAGGCGTGTATGTGCCAGAAATAAACACACTCTGTATTTGACTCAAATTCCACCACAAAAAATAGGAGAAATTAACCCTTGGTATAAAATACCTGTCACAGGCAATGGTAGTGGATCCTCTGGCCCACCGCAAGCGATGGCGTAAGCCACGCCAGGGAGCGGAATCTAAGTAGGTCCCGGTTTTCACCAGAGCCCGCCGCAAAGCGGGATGGATTTGCTGCGGCGGGAGTCTACCAGGTTGCTACCCCTGACGGGACTTGCTTGTGGAGGCAGCCAAGGTGTAGCATGGTACAAAATCATGAAGCAAGCTCGTAGTCGGGGACAGGCAGGAAGGTCAGGAAAGGTGGCAATAGTTCATGGTCGAGGACAGGCAGGAAGGTCGGGGCAGGTGGCAAGGTTCATGGTCGAGAGACGGAGGCAAACTGTACGGTACACGGTAATCAGACAAGCCTTCAGGAACGCTTTCTCAGTAGGCTAATGACACTAAAGATCCGTCAGGGTAACCAGTAAGAGGCAGGCTTAAATAGGAGCAGCGACCGGCAATAGCAAATTACCGGTGCGCTGGCCCTTTAAATGTAACACTGCCGGCGTGCGCACGCCCTAGGTAGCGGGGCCATGCACGCCGCGGGACAGAGGCTGCAGCAGGAGCGTGGCCGGGTAAGTGCACAGGGGGACAGGCAGGGGAATGAGCACATGTGGGTCACGGCGCCGCTCGGCAGCGGGGAAAGGATGCACCTGGGACCCGGGATGAGGGTCGCAGGGGCATCTGTGACAATACCCTACATGAATGAGATGAAATTCAGGCGTATATGGGATAAAAATACACATACCCTATATTTTACTCCAAATTACCACAAAAACAAGAGGCTTAATTATCCCTTGGGTATAAAATACCCTACAGAAAAAAACAGATGCAATTTAGGCATATATGGGGTAAATAGATACACACACTCTGTATTTTACTCCAATTTACCCCACAATCAAGAGGTTAAATTAATCCTTGGGTATAAAATACCCTAAAGAAAAAACAGATGGAATTCAGGTGTATATAGGGTAAAAATACACACACCCCTTACTTTACTCCCAATGACCACACAATCAAGAGGCTAAATTAACCCTTGGGTATAAAATACCCTACAGAAAAACCAGATGGAATTTAGGCGCATATGGGGCAAAAAAAAATACACACACCCTTTAATTTTACTCCAAATTACCCCACAATCAAGAGGTTAAATTAACCCTTGGGTATAAAATACCTTACAGAAAAGACAGATGGAATTCTGGCGTATATAGGGTAAAAATACACACACCCTGTATTTTTCTCCAATTTACCCTACAATCAAGAGGCTTAAATAACCATTGGGTATGAAATACCCTACGGAAAAACCAGATGGAATTCAGCCGTCTATGGGACAGAATTAGGCCATGTTCACACGGCTTAAAATGGGCCGTATTTCGGTCCGTAATTACGCGCCGAAGTGCGCCAATTACGGGCCGAAAACGGCCCATTCATTACGGTAATTCACAGTTCTCATAGAGAACTATGGATTACGTCTCCTCTCCCCGCCCGGCGAAGCCGCCGGGCGGGGAGATAATTGACATGTCACTTTCTAGCGGCGTATACGCGCCGCTAGCAGTGATAGTCAATGGGCCGGCGAAGTGCCGGCCCCCTGCTTACTCCCCCGCTCCCCCCCCGCCCCCGGCCCCACGGCGTAATTGCGGGGCGAAAATACGTCCCGCCAATAAGCCGTGTGAAAATAGCCTTACACCCACCCTGGACTTTAGGGAGAATACCCCACAAACTAAAACAAAATAATAACGCTGGTTGAGTAACAAGTGTGTAAATGACACACACTTGTAAAGGTCTTTCACTCCAGTAGTTGAAAAAAACAAGTTTGTTTTCTAAAGAATGCAATTTAGTACAGCAGCAGCCAGATGCTTATTGAGAGGAGTCACAGAGAGAAGTGTGAGGATTTAAGATGGCGTCCGTATTTATAGGGCTGTGACGTCACAGAAGCCCGCTGGCTGCTGATTGGCTTCATGTCTGCACATGTTATTGAGGATGTTCCTTTTTTCCTCCCAGAGTTCTCTGCCCCATGTCACATCATGTGCTCGTGACCATTTTATACAAAAAAGACGATTTGTTCCCGCGAAGTACCATAAACTTTGGCTTCGTGCAGAACCGAAGTTTTCCTGAAATTCTAAACAAATTCCACTTCTTTAGAATCGATTCGCCCACCTCTAGTTGTCATAGCCTCATATCCATAACTTTTTTTTATTTTTCTGTATATGGAGTTGTTTAAGGGCTTGCTTTTTTGCGGGATAAGTTGACGTTTTTTATTGGCATTATTATTAGAGATGGGCGAATTGATTCTAACGAAGTGGAATTCGTTTAGAATTTCAGGAAAACTTCGGTTCTGAACGAAGTCGAAGTTTGGGGTACTTCGCGTGAACAAAGCGTGCTTTTGATTGATAAAATGGCTACGAGCACATGGCATTACATGGGGCAAAGAACTCTGGGAGGAAGAAGGGCATAGCCTACATCACATGTGCAGAGATGAAGCCAATCAGAGACCGATGGGATTCTGTGACGTCACCGCACCATATAAGTCCGGGCGCGACGCTGGGAGCTCATACCGCTCTCACTGTACTGAGTAGGGAAGGTGCTGCCGCGGCTGCTTATGATATCTCTTACTAAAGAACTCATTTTTATACATCGATTTTTGGGGGGTGTCACAGCTTGTCTCAGAGACTGCTTCTCTTACGTTCTAATTCTGATTTTGTGGGGTATTGGAACTGAAGTCCAGTGTGCGTCCAATGCAGCTGCATATACATTTTAATGCTATCTGCTCACAGCACATTGAATATCCAAGGGTTATCTAAGCCTGTTCCTGTTGTATTCATTTAAAGAAACAGCGTTATTACAATCCATATACCACTTCATGTTTGGTTGCTCATTTCTTTTGCGCAATTTACATCCAGGGGTTAATTAAGCGTTGTTCTGCTGTTGTGGTCACTAAAAGAAACGTTCTTTTTCACCGCCAAAAAAGACATTTTTCCTGTAGCATAATTCATAACCGAAGGTTAATTACAAGTTTTTTTGTTGTTGTGTACCGTAAAATACACGCCATTTTAACACGCTACAAAGCTGGTAATGTTTGGTTGCTCAATTATTTTGTGCAATTTACATCCAGGGGTTAATTAAGCGTTGTTCTGCTGTTGTGGTCACTTAAAGAAACGTTCTTTTTCACCGCCAAAAAAGACATTTTACCTGTAGCATAATTAATAACCGAAGATTAATTACAAGTTTTTCTGTTGTTGTGAAACGTAAAATACCGGACATTTAAACAAGCTACAAAGCTGGTAATTTTTTGATGCTCAATTCTTTTGCGCAATTTACATCCAGGGGTTAATTAAGCGTTGTTCTGCTGTTGTGATCACTTAAAAGAAACGTTCTTTTTCACCGCCAAAAAAGACATTTTACCTGTAGCATAATTCATAACCAAAGGTTAATTACAAGTTTTTCTCTTGCTGTGTACCGTAAAATACACACCATTGTAACACGCTACAAAGAAGGTAATTTTTGGTTGCTCAGTTCTTTTGCGCAATTTACATCCAGGGGTTAATTAAGCGTTGTTCTGCTGTTGTGGTCACTAAAAAATTTTCTTTTTCACCGCCAAAAAAGACATTTTACCTGTAGCATAATTCATAACCGAAGGTTAATTACAAGTTTTACTGTTGTTGTGTACCGTAAAATACACGCAATTTTAACATGCTACAAAGCTGGTAATTTTTGGCAGCATATTTTTTTTGCGCAATTTACATCCAGGGGTTAATTAAGCGTTGTTCTGCTGTTGTGGTCACTAAAAGAAATGTTCTTTTTCACCGCCAAAAAATAAATTTTGCCTGTAGCATAATTCACAACCAAAGGTTAATTACAAGTTTTTCTGTTGTAGTGTACCGTAAAATACACACCATTTTAATACGCTACAAACATGGTAATTTTTGGTTGCTCATTTCTTTTGCGCAATTTAGATCCAGAGGTTAATTAAGCGTTGTTCTGCTGTTGTGGTCACTAAAAGAAACTTTCTTTTTCACCGCCAAAGAAGACATTTTGCCTGTAGCATAATTCATAGCCGAAGGTTAATTAAGCCTGTTTGTGCTTTTATATTCAGTAAAATAGACAGTGTTTTTAAACGGCACATACAAGTAAATTTTTCCTGGCCATTTGTGGAGCGCAATTTATATCCAAGGGTTACCCAAGCTTGTTACTGGGTTCATTTGGAGTCAAATACAGGGTGTATATTTATCATATGCAGATATCTTCATCAAACAGTGTCTGTACATTTTAGAACAAACAGTATGTCAGACAGAGAGGCACAAACATTCCAGGAGCAGGCACAGATCGCAGCACAGATAGGGGACGTTGCAGCAGGGGTCACTCGGTGAGGCTACAAATGCCGCTGTCATCTGTCATCTAGCGGCCATGTGTTGACCAGCAACCCAAGGGTTCTTGATTGGTTGACTAGGTCATCCACTTCCTCCCAGATGACATCTGACAACCCCAGCCAAGAGTCGGTGGGATCGTCAGACACAACCCTTAGTTGGCATGGCCCGGGAGCGGGTCAGCGGCCCTCACCTGTCCTCAACCCGCTTCTGTCCCATCCGGTTCCCTCAGCCAGAGATGTACTATGTGGTCTGGGATCAGCGCCACTATATAGCGAGGATGAACAATTTGAGGAGGGCAGTCAGCAGCTACTTGGCAGCGAAGAAATTGGGCCAATATCCCCTGCTTCTAGCAGTAGGCGGCAAAGTATAAATGTGGAGAGTGGCATGGGAGGTAATGTTGTGAGGGGTCAGCCTCTGCATACCAAGACCGGTGATGAGGACAGCAGTGACGATGAAACACAAATTGATGATGATGTAGCTGACAGCACTTGGGAGCCGGGTGAAGCAAGAGCTTCATCATCATCAGGAGAAGAGGGCGTCAGCTTGCGCGTCAGGCAGCGGCGCAGCCAGCAAGGGGGGCGTGTGGCCGTGAGTCAGCAGGGTAGCAGCAGTGCGAGGTCAGGAGCCAAACGGCCATGGTGTAGAAAACCCACTTCACAGGTCCAAGAAAGTAGCGGCACAGGGGCTCAGTGAGGCAGCGGGGGCAGTAGTCACTCAGTGCGAAGCGTTGGCGGTAAAATCAGCTACTCGCCGGTGTGGCAGTTCTTTGCTAAGACACCGGAGGAGCTGAATATGGGTATATGTAGAATCTGTGGGCAGAAAGTGAAGCGTGGACAGGGAACTAACGTTGGCACCACGGCCCTGCCTCAACACATGCAGCGTCACCATCCGGTGGCCTGGGAGAAACGTGGCTCAGATGTGGTGGTCCATCCTGCTGCAGAAGCAACAGCAGCAGCAGCGCCCAGTGGCACGCATGCTATTGCAGCCAGTCAAGGCTCCACCACCTCTGCAAAAGGGAGCTGTTTCTCTTTGCCATCATCTCCTGGTCCAGATTCTCCTGCTTTTCGCTACTCAAGGTGCCAGCAGTCGTTCAGCGAGGCGATTGCAAAGAGACAACAGTATGCGTCCAACCATCCTAAGGTGCAGAAGCTGACCATGCTCCTGTCCAAGTTGTTGGTACTGCAGTCCCTCCCTTTCCAAATGGTGGACTTTGCACCGTTCAGAGAACTAATGGCTTGTGCCGAGCCGAGATGGAGAGTTCCAAGCCGTAATTTCTTTTCCAAAAGGGCAGTACCAGCACTTCATAAATATGTAGAACAGAAGGTGGGCCAGTCCTTGAGCTTATCGGTTTGTTCCAAGGTGCATGGCAGCGTGGACGTCTGGAGCAGTAACTACGGTCAGGGCCAGTACATGTCCTTTACGGCCCACTGGGTGAATGTGCTTCCGGCTCAGGCACACCAACAACTTGGACAGGAGACGCCGCTATCTCCTCCACGTTGTCAAACTGCGGCTCCTGCACCAATGTCCGTCTCCTCCTCCTCCACCACCACCATCATCTCAGCCTCCACAAGTACTGCTCCATCATACCACATGTGTAGGGCACAGCAGTTCTACAACTGGCTTGCCTCGGCGAACGAAGTCACACAGGGAAGGAATTGCTCCGCGTCATGCAGCAAAAAATCGATGTGTGGCTTTCTCCGCGCCAACTGCAAATCGGAACCATGGTGACGGACAATGGGAGTATCATGGTGTCCGCGCTGCACCGAGGAGGGATGGTCATGCGCATGTGTTCAATCTGGTTGTGAAAAGGTTCCTGAAGTCTTCCACCGATCTTCAGAAGATTCTGAAAATGGCCAGGAAACTGTGCGTGCACTTCATCCATTCCTACAAAACCAGGAACACCCTCCTCGAGTTCCCAGCGGCAGAACGGTCTTCCCCAAAACACTCTGATATGCGATGTTTCCACCTTGGAATTCCAGCCTGCACATGTTGGAAACCGACTTATGAACAGAGAAAGGCAATTAAACAATTTTGATGATCCAGTGGACAGGAGTACTCGCCTTGTAACTTGATGTCAGCCAGTGGCAGCTCATGCGTGACCCCTGCCGTTTGTTGAGGCCATTCGGGGAGGCCACTTTAAATTTGCCCAGTCACCAGGACTACGGGATGAATAAACGTCAATTCCCCTGCTTCATGTCCTTGAACAGATGCTGAAAAATCTGTCTGGGCAGGGGACTGGAGACGTGGCAACCACATCTCGCGGCCACATGAGTCCGGTGGGGACTGAAATGGAGGAGGAGGAGGAGGACATTGGAGCAGAAGCATTGTCTGGTGAAAAGAGTGGATTTTCTACCCAGGTGACAAGAGAGGAGGAGCAGCTGGAGGAGGTAGATGGAGATGAGGAAGACGAGGCAGATGACCCGCAAGCACCGTGGCAGTATACAGTGGAGATGGAGGAAGGGAGCCCCTCAGAGTCACTTGTGCAGATGGCCCGCAGCATGCTGATTTGCCTGGCTAGTGGCAGCCGAATAGTCAGCATCCGGCAGAGGGATGACTTCTGGCTCTCCACCCTATTGGACCCTTGCTATCGGTCCAAAATGGGAGCCTTTTTCCCAGCTGCTGAGAGGGAGGACAAACTCAAATACTATAGGGAAATCCTCCATAGTCAGTTGGCCGCTGCCTATGTGCGGCATCGTCCCTCCTCTGACAGGTCTGACCAGGGGGTTCTTCAGCACTCACGTACTACTGCCGCGGCTGCTAGGGGAAGGTGGGGGTTAGGAGGAGTACCAGCTCCATCAGGAGCAACCTAAGTCTGGAGTCACTGATGAGCAGCTTCCTTCACCCGCCTAGTGAGGAGGGCAGTCGCCAGCAGCAGCAGCAGGACCTGGAGCAGACCCTGAACCAACAGGTGGTGGCCTACTTGGACAGCACTCTGCCACCCCAGTTAGAAGATCCGCTGGACTACTGGGCAGCCAAACTGGATGTGTGGCCGCAACTTGCCGAGTTTGCAGTGAGGAAGCTGTCCTGCCCAGCCAGTAGTGTGGCATCAGAGCCGTTGTTCAGTGTGGCGAGGGCCATCGTTACCCAAGTAGAACCCGCTTGTCCACAGGAAATGTGGAACGACTGACCTTTGTCAAGATGAATCAGGCGTGGATCGGCCAGAATTTCCACACATCAATACCTTAGGCGTCAGGCTACATCAGCCATGACGCCTCACCCAAACTGTGAGAAATGAGTCTGGGTTCAAACCACCTGCCTCAGCCACTATTTTGATGCCACCACACGCCTCATGCCACACATCTGCGGCCAGTTTCTCCATCTGCCACCAACTATCTTTACTAGGGACTGGTATTGCCACCCACCTCCACACGCTGTCATTGTGCCACTCTATGACCTCATGCTGCTGTGGCTGCCGCCATCATCTCCACACCCTGTCATTGTGCCACTGTCTGACCTCATGGTGCTGCTACCGTCACCTCCACTATCTGTCATTGTGCCACTCTGTGGCCCACCACTGTTTTGCCACCTCCAGAATGTCATTGTGCCACTCTGTGACCTCATGCTGCTGTGGCTGCCGTCGTCACCTCCACACTGTGTCATTGTGCCACTCTCTGACCTCATGCTGGTGCTGCCATCACCTCCACTCTCTGTAATTGTGCCACTCTGTGGCCTACTACTTTTTTGCCACCTCCAGAATTTCATTGTGCCACTGTCTGACCTCATGCTGCTGCTGTGGCTGCTGCCGTGCCCTCCACACTCTGTCATTGTGCCACTGTCTGACCTCATGCTGCTGCTGTGGCTGTTGCCGTGCCCTCCACACTGTGTCATTGTGCCACTCTGTGGCCTACTCCTGTTTTTGCCACCTCCAGAATGTCATTGTGCCACTCTCTGACCTCATGCTGCTGCTGTGGCTGCTGCCTTGTCCTTCACTCTCTGTCATTGTGCCACTCTGTGGCTTACTCCTGTTTTTGCCACCTCCAGAATGTCATTGTGCCACTGCCTGACCTCATGCTGCTGCTGTGGCTGCTGCCGTGCCCTCCACACTCTGTCATTGTGCCACTGTCTGACCTTATGCTGCTGCTGTGACTGCTGCCGTGTCCTCCACACGTTGTCATTGTGCCACTTTCTAACCTCATGCTGCTGCTGCCGTCACCTCCACTCTCTGTCATTGTGCCACTCTGTGGCCTACTACTGTTTTGTCACCTCCAGAATGTCATTGTGCCACTGTCTGACCTCATGCTGCTGCTGTAGCTGCTGCCGGTCCCTCCACACTGTGTCATTGTGCCACTCTGTGGCTTACTCCTGTTTTTGCCACCTCCAGAATGTCATTGTGCCACTGTCTGACCTCATGCTGCTGCTGTGGCTGCTGCCGTGACCTACACACTGTGTCATTGTGCCACTCTGTGGCCTACTCCTGTTTTTGTCACCTCCAGAATGTCATTGTGCCACTCTCTGACCTCATGCTGCTGTGGCTGCTGCCGTAACCTCCACACTCTGTCACTGATGCTGCCAACTGAGCTCTCAGCTTGCTTTTTTCCAGCTTTCGCTGGCATGACTTTATCAGGCTACATTCCCGCTTCAGTTTTTTGGTATGTTTTGCCCTTTTAAGTGCCCAGGGAATTTTAGAGTGAATCGATTCTAAGAGCGGCGGCAGTCATCTGCGTGTCATACTAAAACACAACATTGTATGAAGACCAAACCAAGCTCCCTCTGCATACTTAAGCATGGCACAACGTTCTACAGCACCCTGCAGGCTCTGTGCAGCCTGGAAATAGCTGCTTTTTAATGCGATTCGTCCCAAAGCAATTCGGACCGAAACAAATTTCGTCGGAAAATTCTGCGTCACCGAATCGAATTTTTGAGAAATTCACCCATCTCAAATTATTATGGGCTCAAGTGTTGCTTGATCACATTTTATCAAGGTTACTGTGAAGCGTTTTGAACAAAATACAGCAATCCTTTTAGTGATTTTTATTTTTATTTTGTACAGCGGTCACTGTGAAGTATAAATCACATGTTAGCTTTTCTCAGCAGGTCAACACAATTACAGTGATACCCAATTTGTATTTTTTTATGTTTTACTGCTTTTATCCAATAAATCATTTTTTTATGTACGGAGGAATGTATGGGCTTGTGTTTTGCTGGATGAGTTGACATTTTTATTTATCATTTTTGGTGGGACAAGAATTTTTGATCACTCTTAAATCTGTGTTTTGGAAACTAGGATGAAGAAAATACTGCAATCCTAGTAGTGTTTTTTATTTTTAACCCCTTAAGGACCTGGCGTTTTTTTTTTGGTGACACGTTCGTTTTTTCCCTCCTCGCCTTCTGAAAGCCATAACTTTTTTATTTTTCCACCTACATAGACACATGAGGGCTTTTATTTTGCGGAACAAGATGTACTTTCTAATGGTGTTATTCACTATACTATAGAATATACTGGGAAACCGTAAAAACATTCCAAGTGGGACAAATTGTGAAAGTTTTTTTTATTTTCGCCATATTTGCGGGGGTTTTGCTCTTATGGCGTTCAATCTTCGGTAAATATAATTTGTTATCTGTATTCTACAGGTTGTTACGCATCCGGCAATACCAAACATGTAGGGTTTCCGTTATGTTTTGGTACCGTAAAAAAATTCCAAACATTTTTTATTTTTGAAATTTGCGCCACAGCGCCATTTTGTGCGACCAATAACTTTTTTGTACTAACAACTACGGACGTCAGTGAGGGGGCATTTCTTGCGGGCTGAAGTGTACTTTTTATCGCTAGCAGTTTGGAATGCATGTGACTTTTTTGATCATTTTCATTCCATTTTTTGATTGACGTAAAATGACCAAAAAACGCAATTTTGGCGTTTGGAATTTTTTTTTCTTCTATGGTGTTCAGCGTACGGGATAAATGATGTTATATTTTTATAGATCTGACTTTTTCGGATGCGGCGATACCAAATATGTGTAACTTTTTTTATTATTTTAATGATTTTATTTGTAAAATGGGGAAAGGGGGGTGATTTGAACTTTTAATACTTTTTTTTTGTACTTTAAAACTTTATTTTATTTGTTTTTTTTACTGTAACATTTAGTCCCCCTATGGTGCTTGACCACTAGGGGGCACGATTGTTATTACAACCTAATGCATAACATAGGCAATGCATTAGGGTGTACAAAGATGGCGGTTTCCCCACTTCCTGTCTGCGGACGGAAGTGGGGAAACCGCCAGTGTAAGTGACGGGAGCCTTCACAGGGCTCCCCACCACCATGTCCGGTCGTCGGATTGGCGCAGCTTAGCTGCGCTGATGCCGATAACCGTAACGATCGGTGCACGGCACCGATCGGCATTCATTCAGACGGCGCGGCCATCTTTGCCGCAGTGTCTGATGGGTTAAACAGCGCCAACGGGAGGAGCCACCCGCTGTTACCGCCGGGTGTTAGCTGCGATCAGCCGCTAACACCCGGCGGCTGTGCGGGGGGGTCGCAGAGCGATCCACCTGCAAAGCCCCTGAGCGGCCCTGGGACGTACTCATACGCCCAGGGTCGTTAAGGGGTTAACAGCGATCACCTTGCATTATACATTACAAGTTATTGGTACTCTGTGAAATGAAACGACTACAGCGATACCCAATTTATATAGTTTATTTTTATGCTGAAGCGCTTTAAAAAAAAAAAAGGGGTTTTATTGTGTAAAACAATATTTATGCATCGCTATTTTCAGATAGCCATAACTTTTTTAATTTTCTGTATACAGAGCTGTGTAAGGACTTTTTTTGTGTGTTGATCTGTCATTTTCATCGGTATAACTTTGGTATTTTTATGACTTTGTGATTGCTTTTTATTTCATTTTAGGTGCTATGGGATGAACGGAAATTGCAATTCTGTGACTTTTTTTATGGTGTTCACCATGTGGATTAACTAACATGACAGATTTATAGGATACGTCTTTCTGCACGTGGTGATACCAAATATGCAAACTTTATTTATTTTTAATCTCTTTTCGTGGAAAAGTGTGGTGTGCATGTTTTTATTTTATTTTTTGTATTTGTGTTTTAATTTTTTATACCATTACTTTCTGAATGCTGAGGGCCTGACTGCCTGAACCAAACCTAGCACAATTTAAATACATTTTCCCATCTCACAGTATGATGGCATATCAATAGGATATGCCATAAAAGTGTGATGGGTGTGTATCCTACCTCTGGGACCCATATCTATCTTAGGAGTGATCCTCCGAAAGTCTCTATGGAGAACAAAGAGAAAGTAACGTTTGCACAAAACTCTCCATTTTGTACTCTGGGAATTCTGTTTATGGTATGTTCAGCTGTGCTCAGAACTGCCATAAGACAGAGTGGAGAGTATTAAGCAAGCACAACCTACTCTTTGTTCTTACCAGAGACTGTCAGTTCTTACCAGACAGTTACGGTTCCTGAGATAGATGCCCGTCACAGAGGTGGAACCCATACCTATCATACTTGGTCCTGGCACTCACACTTGGCCCAGGCCGTCAGACCTTAGGAAATCATAAAGTATTGACCTATCTTAGCAACAAGCAATCGATTTATTTGATTGTAAACCTCACTTAAAGGGGTTGTGTGAGAAACAAAAAAAAATATAAAAAAATAACCTGGCTGACTGAGCACAGCACACAGGCTCAGTTATCCTAGTCAGCCTAAACAGAAAGTAACTCAGATTCTGTCCTACTGCTGTACTCTGCTTTCCAGGACAAGTTTCTGCACAGAAAGGAGCCTGGTGGCCATTTTCCTCTGCTATAATGATTATCACCTAGACAAAACATGCAGACTTTTCTAACTAAAGGTTTTTAGGCATTTTTTTTCATTATGACATGTAGTTTATTCGTTTTCTTCTTATCCCAGAGAACCCCTTTAAATATTTGCAAACACATGATTATTATAAAATACAGTATATTCTTTAGAGTATAATAGATTAAATGTATTGATATGATACAAATCTGGATTTTAGAAATAATGTATATGATATTAAAACTGAACACTAGTTAAAACTAGTTTTAACATTACATGCATCTTCTATGGAAAATAAATAAAATGGAATTCATGAGTATTCTTCTCATGGTCTTTTAGAAAATTCCAAATCAATCTATTTTGTCTGCCACTCCAAGTCAATGAAGAGGCAATGAGGCCTGCAAAGAATATACACTTTTGGAAGTCAATATGAAAAGCTGATGGAAATTCATAAGGATCCCAGGCGTTCCTATGCATCTGCACTATCTCAGTTTATTTATACCTTATTTATTTCAGTAGGTTGCAGATAAATCCAATTTAAAAACAATGGGCTATTAAATGAAAAAGAGTATTAAATGAGGTTGATCATTTAGGAAATATTATACAAATGGACACATTTGATGCACTTCACCAAATTTATATATAATAGTCTTGAAGATATAGTAGATGTATAGAGAGACAGACAGATAAATGTTTTGGTATGCCTTATTACTTCCCCCAAAGCTTCAGCAAGATACAGTTAAACAACAAGCTTAACACTATTTAGACAGTATTGAAAGTAAAAAGTTTGTTTGTATCTCTTTAAAATTGGAAGCAAAATAAGAAATATCTATAACACATCAATCGTAAGACAACTTTTATTTAATCAATATCTCAGAATTTAAAATCAGGAGACATGGATAGATATTTATTTATGTATTTATTTTTTTGCATTATTTATCAAATGTAATATTTTCTAGAATGAGTGTCAATGTTTCACAATATACACTAAATGGATATTTAAATTATACTAAATATACTAAGTTATGTATCAATTTAGGATCAACCTATTTTCTCACTAATCCAAATTAAAGAAAAAGATTTAAAAAAATACCCTCTGTGTAACCAGTTTCTAATTTTTAAGGGAAAGCATCCTAATTCACTATTGTGGGTAATATACAAGCACATATAGCAAGTGGACACCCCTTGTCCACGCAGGCACAGGGAGGCATGGGGAGTAAGAGAGAAGAACCCATGCGTGGCACAACACTCACAACCCTGACTAGCTGAGAAACCCCTTTTTTACTGTCCCAGTGAAACAGACCTCGGCCAGCCTGGTAGAATGCCACAAGTTCCTCGTTAGACATAATCCCGGTCTGTCAACAAGATTATACTGGGCCAGAAACCAGCCCTGGTACGGCACAATGTAAAATAGAGAATACGGACGTGTGGATTTATGGATCGAGATAAAAGAGCAGCCCAAGATTAAGTTTGAATATTTTATTGCCTTAAAGGGGTTGTCTCACTACAAGGATTGCTTTTTATGTTAAAAATCCTGCAAACACAAGTCACTGTGTAATATGTGTCCATTAACTGTGTTCTACCGATTCCTTGATATCCCCTCTTGTATGGGCTGCATCAGCTACTCAGGTCGCTATAGCTACAGACCCTGTGTCCTCAGCAGCTCATCACTGCAAACCAGTAGAAGCCAGTAAAGCTAGTAAATATGCAACATAGTTAAAAAATGAAGTAAGGAAAAATGGACTGGGATAAGATGAATCAATGTAGCAAGACAACCCCTTTAAGGGCACAGTAGACCAAGCACTACATACACAGTGGGTACAGATATATGCAATGGTCAGAGGTGCAAATAGAGGTATGGGTTACAGACAGTATATACGGACAAGGTCAGTTACCTGTTGTTAGACCTTAGTGCTGCATAGCCACATGGGGGTGTGTGATGCCAGCAAGTTCCTGGTTCCTTCTGATATGCTAGCCCACGTAATCCCTCAGAATACAACACCAGCTTCTGCCAGACACACACTTTTTACCCTAGCTGGTCACACCCCTGGGATTGTGTGATGACCTTGCTTCCACTCTGGGCTGGCTGCTTGGACCTATATCCTAAAATGGGTCCTAATTTCTCCTGGGAAGGCCACAAAAAGGTGGCGCTGGTATCATCAGATCCGGCTGTGCCAAGGCTACGTTTTGGTGCCAGGTTCTTAGTAGCCGTTCTGCATATCTCCCTATTCTTTGATCCAAGAAGGGAGTGAGACCCATTTGGGCATTTATCTTGTGCCCAAGCTCACAAACATGAAGCCGGTCTATATGTATGACGTATTGTATTCCGATAACTCCATATGTAACTTTGTTTCTGGGATTTCTTTCCCACCTCCTTTGATGCTCTGGCTCTTTGGAAGAAATATCTATCTTTGCCTCTTAGAGGCTGGCTAAGGTATGAACAGAATAATAAAGGGCTTTTGAGGCTTGACTCCCTGGTGAGATTGGCTTCTTTGCACCAAATGGCTGGCTAGATTTGGCGTGAGCGAGTAATTATTGATTCTGAGTGAGGTCTGGTATTTAATAATTAAGCCTCGGATCAAATTCTATGTTCATCATAGTTGTATATCATAAAATGTCGGACAAGCAGAGCTATTCATCAGTTGGTCTTCGTTAAAACATTTTCTAAGCAGTAAAGCATTGGGTTTTATTGATGTGTATTAAACAGGATCATATTACAGAAATGAGCAATATAAGTAGTTACCCAGGGGTAACAGCAGTCACAGAACTTTCACAAAAAAATTATAATGTTGCTACAAAAATGTTAGGTTTAAATAAAAGGCAGACAAATTCTGCAATTTAATTGATATGTATTGCTAGGGATCACAGTTCTATTTTATCATTATACTGTGCTCTGCTCAGTTAAAAAAATAATTTAGCACTGGACTTAAATGACAGTTTTTTCTTAATTGATCTTAAACAAATACAGTACATGTAATTGGTCTCATGTAAACAACATGTTTTGGAAAGACAAAGAAAGATACAGTTAGTTGGCTACAATAACATTAGACATATTTCATAAACAACAAAGACAGCATTTTACTAAAAGAACTTGGGGCCTTATGTATGAAAACTGTCTAGCAGCAAGCCTGTCTTTGTTGTCAATAGCTAGAGATGGGCGAATTTCTCAAAAATTTGATTCGGTGACTTCGCCGAATTTTCCGACAAAATTTGTTTCGGTCCGAATTGCTTCGGGACGAATTGCGTTAAAAAACAGCTATTTCCAGGCTGCACAGAGCCTGAAGCGTGCTGTAGAACGTTGTGCCATGCTTAAGAGCATGGTTTGGTCTTCATACAATGGTCTTTGAGAGCTTGGTTTGATCTTCATACAATGTTGTGTTTTAGTATGACACGCATATGACTGCTGCCGCTCTTAGAATCGCTTCACTCTAAAATTCCCTGGGCACTTAAGAGGGCAAAACTGACCAACACACTATAGCTGGAATGAAGCCTGACAATGTCTTGGCATCGATATCTGGATAAAACAATCTGTGAGCTCAGGTGGCAACATCAGTGACAGAGTGTGGAGGTGACGGCAGCAGCCACAGCAGCATGAGGTCAGAGAGTGGCACAATGACATTCTGGAGGTGGCAAAACAGTAGTAGGCCACAGATTGGCACAATGACAGAGAGTGGAGGTCACGGCAGCAGCCACGGCAGCAGCATGAGGTCAGACAGTGGCAAAATGACATTCTGGAGGTGGCAAAAACAGGAGTAGGCCACAGAGTGGCACAATGACACAGTGGGTAGGTCACGGCAGCAGCCACAGCAGCAGCATGAAGTCAGACAGTGGCACAATGACATTCTGGAAGTGGCAAAACAGTAGTAGGCCACAGAGTGGCACAATGACAGAGAGTGGAGGTGACGGCAGCAGCAGCAGGAGGTCAAAGAGTGGCACAATGACAAAAACAGTTGATGTCACGGCAGCAGCCACAGCAGCAGCATGAGGTCAGACAGTGGAACAATGACAGAGTGTGTAGGTCACGGCAGCAGCCACAGCAGCAGCATGAGGTCAGGCAGTGGCACAATGACATTCTGGAGGTGGCAAAACAGTAGTAGGCCACAGAGTGGCACAATGACAGAGAGTGGAGGTCACGGCAGCAGCCACAGCAGCAGCATGAGGTCAGGCAGTGGCACAATGACATTCTGGAGGTGGCAAAACAGTAGTAGGCCACAGAGTGGCACAATGACAAAGAGTGGAGGTGACGGCAGCAGCAGCATGAGGTCAGAGAGTGGCACAATGACAGAGAGTGGAGGTCACGGCAGCAGCTACAGCAGCAGCATGAGGTAAGACAGTGGCACAATGACAGAGTGTGTAGGTAACAGCAGGAGCAACAGCAGCAGCATGAGGTCAGAGAGTGTCACATTGACATTCTGGAGGTGGCAAAAGCAGGAGTAGGCCACAGAGTGGCACAATGACAGAGATTGGAGCTGACGGCAACAGCAGCATGAGGTCCGACAGTGGCACGATGACAGAGAGTGTAGGTCACGGCAGCAGCCACATCAGCAGCATGAGGTCAGACAGTGGCAAAATGACATTCTGGAGGTAGCAAAAACAGTAGTAAGCCAGAGAGTCCCATAATGACAGATTGTGGAGGTGGCACCAACAGGAGTAGGCCACAGAGTGGCAGAATAACAGAGAGTGGAGGTGGCGGCAGGAGCAACAGCATTAGGTCAGAGAGTGGCACAATGACAGGGTGTGGAGGTGACCGCAGCAGCGACAACAGCAGCAGAAGCATGAGGTCAGAGAGTGGCACAATGACACATTGTGGATGTCATGGCACCAGCAACAGCAGCAGCAGCATGAGGTCATAAAGTGGAAAATGACAGAGTGTGGAAGTGGGTGGCAATACCAGTCCCTGGTAAAGATGGTGGTAGGCAGATGGAGAAACTGTCAGCAGATGTGTGGCATGAGGCGGGTGGCGGCATCAGAATAGTGGCTGATGCAGGTAGTTTGAACCCAGACTCATTTCTCACAGTTTGGGTGAAGCATCATGGCTGATGTAGTCTGACGCCTAAGGCATTGGTGTGTGGAAATCCTGGCCGATCCACGCTTGATTCATCTTGACAAAGGTCAATCGTTCCACATTTCCCGTGGACAAGCAGGTTCTCCTTGGGGAAGTGATGGCCCCCGCCGCATTGAACAACCGCTCTGATGCCACACTACTGGCCGGGCAGGACAGCTTCTCCACTGCAAACTCGGCAAGTTGTGGCCACACATCCAGTTTGGCTGCCCAGTAGTCCAGCAGACCTTCTAACTGGGGTGGCAGAGTGCATCTGGACCAAGAGATGATGGCAAAGAGAAACAACTCCCTTCTGCAGAGGTGTGGGAGCCTTGACTGGCTGCAATGGCATGCGTGCCACTGGGCGCTGCTGCTGCTGTTGCTGCGGCGGCTGGATGGACCATCATATCTGAGCCACATTTCTCCCAGGCCACCGGATGGTGACGCTGCATGTGTTGATGCAGGGCCGTGGTGCCAACGTTAGCTCCCTGGGCACGCTTCACTTTCTGCCCACAGATTCTACATATACCCATATTCGGCTCCTCCGGTGTCTTAGCAATGAACTGCCACACCGCCAAGTAGCTGATTTTACCGCCAATGCTCCGCACTGAATGACTACTGCCGCCGCTGCCTTGCTGAGCCCCTTTTCGACCCCGTGGCCGCTTGGCTCCTGACCTCACACTGCTGCTACCCTGCTGACTCATGGCCACACAACCCACTTGCTGGCTGCGCCACTGCCTGATGCGCAAGCTGACTCCCTTTTTTCCTGACGATGATGAAGCCCTTGCTTCACCCGGCTCCCAAGTGCGGTCGGTTACATCATCATCAATTTGTGTTTCATCGTCACTGCTGTCCTCATCACCGGTCTTGGTATGCAGAGGCTGACCCCTCACAACATCACCTCCCATGCCACTCTCCACATCTATACTTTGCCGCCTACTGCAAGAAGCAGGGGATATTGGCCCCATTTCTTCGCTGCCAAGTAGCTGCTGACTGCCCTCCTCAAATTGTTCATCCTCGCTATATAGTTGCACTGAGCCCAGACCACAAAGTAGATCTCTGGCTGAGGGAACCGGATGGGACAGAGGTGGGTTGAGGACATGTGTGGGCCGCTGACCCGCTCCTGGGCCATGCCAACTAATGGTTGTGTCTGACATTCCCACCGACTCTTGGCTGGGGTTGTCAGATGTCATCTGGGAGGAAGTGGATGACCTAGTCAACCAATCAAGAACCATTGGGTTGCCGAACAACACATGGCCGCTAGATGACACTGGCAGTTGTGGCCTCACCGAGTGACCCCTCCTGCGACGTCCCCCTGCTGTGCTGCGACTTGTGCCTGCTCCAGGAATGTTTGTTCTACTGCCACTCACAGGTGAAGAGCCTGCCACCTCTCTGTCTGACATACTGTTTGCTCTAAAATGTACAGACTCTGTTTGATGAAGATATCTGTATATGATAAATACACACCCTGTATTTGACTCCAAATGAACCCACTAACAAGCTTGGGTAACCATTGGATATAAATTGCGCTCCACAAATGGGCAGGAAAAATTTACTTGTATGTGCCGTTTAAAAACACTGTATTTTACTGAATATAAAAGCACAAATAGGCTTAATTAACCTTCAGATATGAATTATGCTACAGAATTTCTTCTTTGGCGGTGAAAAACGTTTGATTTACGGAATACAACTGCAGAGAAATACTTAGTTAACTCTTGGATGTAAATTGCGCAAAAGAAATGTGCTGCCAACAATTACCAGCTTTGTAGCGTGTTAAAACGGCTTGTATTTTACGGAACACAACAACAGAAAAACTTGTAATTAACCTTCGGATATGAATTATGCTACAGCCAAAATTTCTTCTTTGGCGGTGAAAAACAATGTTTCTTTTACTAAGTACAACTGCAAAAAAACTTAGTTAACCCTTGCATGTAAATTGTGCAAAAGAAATGTGCTGCCAACAATTACCAGCTTTGCAGCGTGTTAAAACGGCAGGTATTTTATGGAACACGACAACAGAAAAACTTGTAATTAACAATCGGTTATGAATTATGCTACAGCCAAAATTTCTTCTTTGGCGGTGAAAAAGAACGTTTCTTTTAGTGACCACAACAGCAGAACAACGCTTATTAACCCCTGGATGTAAATTGCGGAAAAGAAATGTGCTGCCAACAATTACAGCTTTGCAGCGTGTTAAAACGGCAGGTATTTTATGGAACACAACAACAGAAAAACTTGTAATTAACCATCGGTTATGAATTATGCTACAGGCAAAATTTCTTTTTTGTCGGTGAAAAAGAACGTTTCTTTTATTAAGTACAACTGCAGAAAAATACTTAGTTAACCCTTGGATGTAAATTGCGCAAAAGAAATGTGCTGCCAACAATTACCAGCTTTGTTGCGTGTTAAAACGGCTTGTATTTTACGGAACACAACAACAGAAAAACTTGTAATTAACAATCGGTTATGAATTATGCTACAGCCAAAATTTCTTCTTTGGCGGTGAAAAAGAACGTTTCTTTTAGTGACCACAACAGCAGAACAACGCTTAATTAACCCCTGGATGTAAATTGCGGAAAAGAAATGTGCTGCCAACAATTACCAGCTTTGCTGCGTGTTAAAACGGCAGGTATTTTATGGAACACAACAACAGAAAAAGTTGTAATTAACCATCGGTTATGAATTATGCTACAGGCAAAATTTCTTTTTTGGCGGTGAAAAAGAACATTTCTTTTACTAAGTACAGCTGCAGAAAAATACTTAGTTAACCCTTGGATGTAAATTGCGCAAAAGAAATGTGCTGCCAACAATTACCAGCTTTGTAGCATGTTAAAACGGCTTGTATTTTACCGAACACAACAACAGAAAAATTTGTAATTAACCTTTGGATATGAATTATGCTACAGCCAAAATTTCTTCTTTGGCGGTGAAAAAGAAAATTTCTTTTAGTGACCACAACAGCAGAACAACGCTTAATTCACCCCTGGATCTAAATTGTGCAAAAGAAATGAGCAACCAAAAATGAAATGGTATTTGGATTGTAAAAACGCAGTTTCTTTAACTGAATAAAACAGGAACAGGCTTAGATAACCCTTGGATATTCAATGTGCTCAAGAACTGAGCAGAGAGCGTTAAAATGTATATGCAGCTGCATTGGACGCACACTGGACTTCAGTTCCAATACCCCACAAAATCAAAATTAGAACGTAAGAGAAGCAGTCTCGGAGACAAGCTGTGACACCCCCAAAAATCGCTGTATAAAAGTGAGCTCTTTAATATGAGATATCATACGCAGCAGCAGCGGCGGCAGCACCTTCCCTACACAGCACAGTGAGAGGAGTGTGAGGAGCGAGCATGGCGCCCGGACTTATATAGTGCGTCACAGAATCCCGCCGGTCTCTGATTGGCTTCATCTCTGCACATGTCATGTAGGCTACGCCTTTCTTCCTCCCAGACTTCTTTGCCCCATGTAACGCCATGTGCTCGCAGCCATTTTATCAATCAAAAACACTCTTCGTTCCCGCGAATCAACCCAAACTTCGACTTCGTTCAGAATCGAAATTTTCCTGAAATTCTAAACAAATTCCAGAATCAATTCGCCCATCTCTATCAATAGCAATCAGTCTAAGCTCCCCTTTCATTTCTTCAGAGCACTATATGAAACGAAAGGGGACCTCTGATTTGTTTCTATGGGCAACAAAGAAAGTCTTAGACCTAGAAAGTTTTCATACATGTCCCCCTACATATCAACTGTCAAGAACGGTATTGAAAAAAAACATAGTTTTGGGCTGCTTTGCCTCTTTAGGTCCTGTACAGCTCACCATCATACAGTCCATTTTGAATTCTATATTGAACAGTAATGTGAACCTTTCAATCAGTAGTTTTATGCTCATTCAAAAGTTGACACATGACAATAATATTCAATATATCAGTAAATATACAACAGAATTGCTGAAAAAGACAGGCATATCATTCTTAAATGTCAAAGCCAAATTTAAGTCCCATTGAGAACAAATAAATAATCTTCAATGTTACTATGCAGCAGTGGGAAAAGATTCTCTAAGTAAAAATTAGACCCTGTTAGACAGTTTTAAATAATGCCTAATGCAAGTTGTTTCTGTAAAGGAGCACGACATGCATAATATTTACATTTTAAACAGTAAATGTGGATATTGCATTGAAAAGTGACATTGAAATGTTCTTTACTAATATAAATTTTATTAAAGATTTTCATATAGCCGTGTAACAATGTGATAGGTGACAATAACAACCAACAAAGGTGTAGAACAGTAGTGAGAAGGACACAGTCTTCAAACATGGCATCACGGAAATGAGTAACAGACGTGGTATCACGAAAATGACTAATAAACATAGCATAACTGAGATGATTAATAAGCATGGTATCAAGAAGATGAATGCTAAACATGACATTATAGAGATGATCGATAACAATACCAATGTTTCAAAGACCGGCCCATGCAGGTCAAGATTGTGATGTGTGCCTAACTCAGCCCGGGAACACGAATCCTAAACAGGAACTTTTATTTCCCAATGAGAGAGAAGAAAAAAAGCGCGCTCCGGCCGGAAGCGCAACATGTCACCAATAGGGAATTATTAAAGCTGTTATAACAGGAAACCCAAAAAGAAAAACACAACCATAAAGAGGATAGGAAAAGAAACGGGAGGGTGGCTAGAGGGGAAGAGAGAGAGAAAGGAAGAGAAAGAAAAAAAAAAGGTGGGGGGGGATCCGTCCGGTGGGGCCCAGGGGTAGCGCGATCCTGAAAAAGAAAAAACAGAGAAGACTAACGACCGCTAAGGGGAAAATAACAGTGCACTACAGCACTCTCTGATACACTCCTTAACCGGATAAGGCCCTGAATTCGGGGGAGGACTGGTATGTGATCCAGGGTCCCCACGTGCTCAGAACCCTCTGTGCATCCTCAGGGGAATGTGCAATCAGTTCTTCCATGAGGAAAGTTGAAGTAACCTCAGCTATCCACTCCAGTATCGAAGGGGGGGGGGGGTGGTTTGACGCCAATAGCATGGAATGACTGTCTTTGCAGCCTGAAGAAGATGTCTAATTAGAGAGTTTTTGTAGAAAGCCTGGGAGCAACTGAACATAAACAAAAGCGTAGCTTCTGGGGTATCTGGTATAAGGACAGTAGTGCAATCCCGGATAGCCTGTAGCACCCTCCCCCAGAAATCTCTCATAGAAGGGCAACCCCACCATATATGGGACATAGTGCCCAACTCCTGGTTGCAGCGCCAGCAAGTGTCCGAAACACTGGGGTACCACTTATGGAGCAAAGCTGGCACCCTGTACCACCTGGTTAATATCTTAAAGCTTGTCTCCTGGGCTTTGCATGCGATAACTGCTTTGTGTGTTAGAAAAAAGCATTTATGCCATTGCTCCTCGGAGAACGTCTGCTGGAGTTCTTTCTCCCAAGCCGCACAGTATGTAGGAAGAGGGTTATCACCTGGGGAGATAAGCCACTGATAGACTAAAGAAATAAGATGTCGGGGTAGAGTGGGTTTGACATAGAGATTCTCAAAGGGAGAGAGTTTCTTGTCAAGATTTATCTTTCCTATGAGAGAGTTAAAAAAATGCCGAAGTTGAAGAAACTCAAAATGATTCCTGGGGGAGGGGAGCCTGTCTTTCATGATGCTCGGTAGAGGGAGTAGGCATCACCTTTCATGGATATTGGATATTAGGATAGGGGATAATTTGGAGGCGCCCAAAAACGAATTACCCGATCTGCCCGGGAGGAATGCGGGATTATCTGAAATTGGGTACAACGGCCCGTTAAGGTCCAACAACATCTTGGAGGATCCAGATTTCCGTATCGTGGCTAAAGTGTGGAGGGTGGTGAAGGAAAAATGACGAGGCTCAGAGAATACAGAGCCCCTTTCCCAGGGAAGACAAAAAAGCGATTGCTGACAGATGGCCTGGACAATATACACCCATAACTTTTCCTGAGGGTGATGTATCATATCTAGGAATCTAGCATATGCTGCAGATAAGTAATAAAGTTTGCAATCGGGAAGGCCAACACCACCCTCCACCTTAGGCCGAGGCAGCAAATCTCTTCGGATTCTTGGGCGACAAGAGTGCCAAATTAATTCCTTGAAACAGCACTGGACCTTGGCCCAGAAGGATGCGGGGATGGAAATCGGAATGGTCTGGAACAAATACAAAAGTTTGGGGAGAATGGACATTTTTATAACATTCATTCTCCCAAACCAAGAGAAATCTTTGTGACACCAACCTTTAAGTGTTTGACTAATTGTCCGGTACAAAGGGAGAAAATTGGACGCAAACAATTGTGAGAGATCAGGAGGAATTTTGGTGCCTAGATAAGAAATACCATATGACGGCCAGGAAAATGAGAAATTGGCTTTGAGAGAGGTGACTGTTGCCTGGTCCAGGGAGATATTGAGGGCCTCAGATTTGTCATAATTGATTTTGTAATTAGACCATCTAGTAAAGGACGCCAATTCCGACATCAAGGAGGGCAGCGATATTAAGGGATTTGCAAGATATATCAGGAGATCATCAACAAATGCTGAAAATTTGAATTCCCGATCCCCTATCACTATCCCCCGGATGTCCGGATTGGATCGTATGGAGTGCAATAAATGCTCCATAATCAGTACATATAATAAAGGAGATAAGGGACAGCCTTGCCTAGTCCCGTTGTGTATCGTAAAAACATCGGACAGAGAGCCATTGATCTTGAGCCTGGCCGACGGGTTTTGGTACAGTGCAAGAACTCTGTCAATAAAACGGGGGCCCAATCCTATATGTTTTAAGGTGGCGGACAGAGATTCCCATGAGATCCTGTCGAATGCTTTCTCCGCATAAAGCGACAGGATCATCAGGGGCTCCCTCGCGTAGACGGGCGTAGTGGATGATGTCCAAGGTTTTTAGGGTGTTGTCCCGGGCTTCCCTCTTGGGAACAAAACCCACTTGGTCCGGGTGAATTAAGGTGGGAAGATGAGGATTCAGACGAATAGCTAATAGTTTAGCATACACCTTGAGATCCATGTTCAAAAGGGAAATGGGCCTATAACTCCCACAGGCCTGAGGGTCCTTGCCCGCTTTGGGGAGGACTGAGATGTGAGCTAAAGTGGAACTCCCAGGAAATGGAGAAGAGGCTGAAATACTGTTAAAAGTGTCAAGCATAACCGGGGAGAGGGAGGATAGGAGGGTCTTAAAAAATATACCCGTAAACCCATCGGGTCAAGGACTCTTTCCATTTGGAAGGTCTCTAAAGACTGCCTCCAATTCTGCCCCCGAAAAAGGGTTCCTTCATGGCCTAAGCGACTTCAGCCGGGAGTGCCTGAAAGGGAGAAGACGGCAAAAGTCGGGATTGGGAGGGTGAAGGATAGTGGGCAGGGAGATTGTATAATTTGGAATAGAAGGAACTAAACTGCAGCAATGTCCTCTGTGGTGTGCGCTGTCTGGCCATTGTGCGCCTTTATACTAAGGATAAAGGACTGAGCCGATTTCTCCTTGGCGGCCCTGGCCAGAAGCAGGGCCGTCTTAACAGCACTATGGGCCCCTGGGCAGAGAGGTGTACTGCCCCCCCCACCCCCCTCCCACCCACCCCTCTCCCCCACCCAAAAAAAAAAAACACTACTCAAAGAAACAAATATAACCCTTACCAGATCAGGTCACCATTACATGACAGAGACCACAGCACTAATCGAATATAGTAGCAAAATAACCCCTGACACCAGGGACTCACCAGAGACGTCCTATCAGATCAGTCGTTCTCTGAATCGTTCTTTTTCCCTTTTCCTCTCCTTCCGTCCAGACCACCATGATGACATCTCCCGGCCACAACTCGTCCCCCCAGAATGTAACACGCAAAATAATTAGAAAACCCCACTTTATCAGCACTTCGCTACCGATTCCCACCTCTGTTATGGGCGCCCCACATCTAGTAAGTAGGTAGTAATTTCTGCCACCATTAAGTAGGTAGGTTTACAGGCCCACTTAGGTAGATATTTCTGTCCCTGTAGGTAGGTTTATAGCCCCTATAGATTGTAGGCCCCCTGTAATATCTCCACCATAGATTGTAGGCCCCTCCTGTATTATCCCCATATAGATAGGGCCAGAGCCGTCTTAACGGCATTATGGGCCCCTGGGCAGTGCTGTGCACTGGGCCCCCCAACCAACGCAGAATTCATATAACACATCACTTAGGGTTGTTCACCGATGTACTGCGGTGGGTACAGTACGCGCCCCAGTACATCTTGTGTTTCGGGAGCTCGCGCTAATACGCGTGAACTCCCGCGTGTGGGGGTCCGGCTGCCGCCGCCCCCATCGACATTAATTACTCATGGGAGCGTATTCGCCGCAAAGTAATTGACATGTCGCTTATCTCTCTATGCATACAATTGATCATATTGTACGAGCGGGGAGGAGAAGGCGTAATCCATGTTCTCTATGAGAGCTATGGATTACCGTAATTTCAGCGCGCATCTCACCCGTATTAGAGCACAAATAACAACGCGAAATGCGCACCGAAATTATTCCTGTGGAACATACTCTTTTACCAAAAAGTAAAACACCATAAACAATAAACCATTGCAAACATGGTGCAAGTATAGTTTTTTTCACATTTCACCGATTAGAATTTTTTTTTCTGATTCCCAGCACATTACATGGTTGTTCATGGCCCCATTAAAATAACATCTTGTCCCCAAAAAAAAGCCATCATGGGTCTATGTAGATAATAATTAAAACCACTCTTTTAATGCAGAATTAAACCCCACCACAAAAAGGGGGCCGTATTTACAGCTCAGGCTGCTCCAGGCACTGAGCTTGAGAATGCCCCCAATTTAGGGGAAGTTTCACTAACGTATTCAAAACGTTGCACTTTTACGTGCTGTAAACGAGTTTGTTTGCTCTGTTGAAATGAAGCGCTTGCAACCGTGTGATTTCAATGCACGGTTGCTCGAGGCAGATCACTGACTTGTATAGTTTAGTACTTATTGACATTGTTAAATATGTTTTGGGGTCGTTTTTCAGTGACTAAAAGGGAAACCCAAATACATATTTAACAAACAGTGTAAAATGCACTTACAGTACACTATCATAGCCTAAGATATACTGACTGCGACACATTTATAACAAAAATACAGTATCTCAGTAGACTTTTCCCTGATAGGCTTAGTTTACACAGGGACAACAGATATAACACTAGATAGGTTTAAATACAGAGCCAGCAGATAGTACACACCGGATAGGCTTAGATACACAGCCAGCAGATTGTACACATTGGATAGGCTTAGATACACAGCCAGAAGGGTGTACCCATAGGGTAGGCGTAGGTACACCGCGCAGCAGAGAGAACACATTGGATAGGACTAGATATACAGCCAGCAGATTGTACACATTGGATAGGCTTAGATACACAGCCAGCAGATTGTACACATTGGATAGGCTTAGATACACAGCCAGCAGAGAGAACACATTGGATAGGCTTAGATACACAGCTCAGCCGATTGTACACATTGGATAGGCTTAGATTACAAGCTCAGCAGATTGTACAAAATGGATAGGCTTAGATACACAGCAGCAGATTGTACACATGGATAGGCTTAGATACACAGTGAGCAGATTGTACAAGGATAGGGTTAGATACACAGCTCAGCAGATTGTACACCCCTTGATAGGTTTCCTACACACACACACACAACCCTTTCCTAAACCCTACCCTCCCCTCCCCTCCTCTCCCTTCAATCACTCACTTGTCCTGAAGTTCAGAGAGAGGGAGTCGGGCGTCTTCAGTCCGAAGGGATGAGGGTAGGGGGAAGGGGCAGCCCTGCTCTGTCTCCCAGTTTTTCCCCTGCTCTTCAGTGGTGTCCCACTGTGGAGAGGGGGGGGGCAGTCTGTAGTGCAGGAGATCGTGGTCTGGCCCTGCTTTACTCAGTGCCCTGCTGCCTGCGCTGTGGACAGGATTAGCAGGGGGGCCGCATCAGGACACACACAGAGCATCAGACGCCGGGCCCCTGCTCTGACTGCCGCGCTGCCCTGCCTGCCTGTGAAGAGTAAAGCGCAGGCACAGTGCAACAGGGCGGTGCAGCAGTCCAACGAACGTTCCTGGGTGTATTCACTCCCACTGGGCAAGGTAGGCAGCTGTCTGAGGGGCCCCCAGAGCTTGTGGGGCCCCGGACAAGTGCCTACCTGGCCCAATGGAAGAGATGGCCCTGGCCAGAAGACGTCCGCTCTTGTTTCCGTATTCATAGAATTTACTTCGGCAGCGCTGGAGAAGCTTGCCCCAGGAGGATTCAAAGAGACGGCGTACATCCATCGGGGCCACCAAGAGATCTTGTAAAACAGGCTTGGAAAGAGCCTGTTTGTGTAGTACCTCTAAAGACACCACTATCTCAAGGGCCTTTGTGATTGCTGCAGAGCGAGCCTTCTTAAGACGGCTACCATGTTTAATTAAAACGCCCCTCAAGGAGCATTTGAGGGCCTCCCATTTGAAGATAGGAGCTGTGGGGTCGTGCTTATGGTCCATTAGGAAGTACTCAGAGGTCTACTTCAAGTCCGCTAGGCATACGGAGTCCAGTAATAAGGACTCATTTATCCCCCAAGCTCCTGCTTTTGGAGACAGGAAGGGGAGATGAAGAGAGATAGACACTGGGGAATGATCAGACCAGAGAATACTCCCAATAGAGCAGGACTGCAGCCCTGCAAGAGCGTGATGTTGGAGCAAGATGTAGTCAATGCGACTGTACGAGTCATGAGGGGGGGAGTAAAAAGTGTAGTCCCTATCTGACGGGTGTTGAAGTCGCCAACCAGCTACTAATTGCAACTGTAGAAGGGCCCTCTTAACCCTCTTAATCGCTGAATAAAAGGAAAAAGAGCGTCCAGTGGAATTGTCTAAAGTTGGGTCCAATGGAAGGTTAAAGTCTCCACAGAACAGAATAGTGCCCTGTGCACAGGTGTGTAATTTTTCCAAGACTGCTAGCAAGAAGTAAATCTATCCCTGATTGGGGGCGTAACTATTCACTATCGTAAAAATGTGCCCGTTGACGGAAAGAATCAAGATAAAAAATCTGGCCTCATCATCTGCCACACACTGTATCAACTTGTGCGGCAGGGATTTATGAATGGCAATGGCTACCCCCCTACTTTTAGAATGCGGGCATTTGGCGAAATGCCAATTCGTAAAATATCTATCTCTAATCCTAGGGGCATAATTGGATTTAAAATGAGTTTCTTGGAAACAGATGACGTGTGCTTTTTGCCGATGGAACTGGTATAGAATTTGGGAACGTTTTTGGGGCGTATTAAGGCTCTTAGCGTTATAGGAAACTAAGTTAAAATCCCCCATTTAAGAAAATAGAAGGACCCACCAATGGGCCGCACCCCGCCCCGGAGCCCACCAGATGGGGGGAAGGGGAAGAAAGGGAAAAAAAGGAGAAAATAGGGGGGGAGGGAGAGAAAGAAAAACCAAAATACAAATAACCGCAGAAGGCAGGAGGGAAAGATCCTCCCGCTGTAACACCTAGTAAAGAGTATAAAACCAC
Source organism: Phyllomedusa bahiana (assembly GCA_025379985.1). Taxonomy (NCBI): domain Eukaryota; kingdom Metazoa; phylum Chordata; class Amphibia; order Anura; family Hylidae; genus Phyllomedusa; species Phyllomedusa bahiana. The sequence goes on from JAODAL010016436.1 coordinate 39,572, forward strand.
ACCAGGGCATCCACCCGGTCAAAGATTGACCCGGCGGGGAGCCCAGCCCTACTTGGGGAACGAGTAAGACAGGCATGTTCCGAAACAACTCCTAAGCCTCTAAACTGATAAAACATAGTAACATAAACTGGATAATACAAAACGGAGATATGCAATGAATCTGTCCATGGGGGAAAATAACTCGATTGAGAGACAACCCATAGAGAAAAGGCCATTGGGAGCAAGGCCACCTGTGCGGCCAAGGGGTAGAGGCAGCACTCACCACCTCATTAAAACCTTCAGGAGATGGAAAGATAGGCACCATTAGGAGGGGATGGTGCAAGTCCCTCAAGTAGCAACTTGCGGAGCCTCAGTGGCGGTATCCCCGGGAATCAAGGAGGCTCTTCCTGCATGCGATCTGGGGGTCCGAGGCTTCCTCGAGGGGAGCCTTGAGGTGGTAGAGTGAGAGACCGCCACAGGAGCCGATTCTTCTTGTGGACCACCCCTCGGAGACACAAGGGATGGCCAATCTGTCAGGTACGTCCTCAGGAGAGCGTAGTGTGAAAACCTTTTCACCCTGTCGCACAATGAGGACGAAGGGGAACCCCAATCTGTACGGGATATCCCTATCCCGAAGCACCTTGAGGATGGGCTTGAGCATCGCCCGTTGAGCCAAGGTGTGCGGGATAGATCCGGAAAAGTTTGAATCGGGTGGCCTTGGAAAGACAAGGATCTATGTTTGCGGAACCTCTGCAGAATCTCTTCTTTGATGACGAAGAAGTGAATGCGACAGATTACGTCCCTAGGATGTTGGGAGTCTTTACTGGGTGGACGCAAGGCTCTGTGCACCCTGTCCATTTCTATAACAGTTTTCGGGTCTCGGTCCAGGATATCATTGAAAATACAGGAAACTGTGGAATACAGCTCGGCAGTTGGCACCGACTCTGGTAAGCCTCTGATCCGCAAGTTGTTCCTGCGGCCTGTATTCTCAACATCGTCCAAATGCTGCTGGATGGCAAATATTTGAGAAGAGTGTTGCTGCACCACCCCCTGCAGGGCAGATAGCGAAGTGGAAGAGGAATCCTGGGTTTGTTGTATAGAGTCCACTCTAGATGATAGTGCAGAGAGATCTGTGCGGAATTGAACAAATTCTTTCTTACATTCGTCTAGCAGCCGCGTGGTCATGGACGAAATGTATTGCCTTGTAGGGAGACCCTGAATGAGGAGTTGAAGATCTGCCATGGTGGCTGGCTTATCAGTCCCTGGAGAGGAAGGAGCCAAGTCGGTCGGCACCGATCCATGAGGCCTGTTACTATCTTCAGAGAGAGAGACTGACGGTGCCGGTTTCCCGGAGCAGGAAATGAGAACAGAAGATGCATGGGCCGGGCTGCAACCTGGAGAAGAGTCCAAGGAGGGGAGCCCCATCTGCCCGCCAGGAGCTGGGTCCGGCGAATTAGCGGCCGAGGCTGCCAAGTCCATTGAGACAGGACGATTGCCCCTAGTAGGTGTTGTTTGGGGGTGTTGTGAGAGAAATTCCCCCCAGAAGAAGCCAGTGGACCAGGAGGGGGATCTCAGTCTCTCCCCCAGAGAGGAGGACTGCAGTAGGCTTTCCGGGCCAGCTTCAGCAGGTACAGCCCAGCTCTCACCATCCATATGGCTCCAGTGGCCAGGAAAAGCATCCCTGGCATTGCCAGGAGAAGGCAGGCAGACCCTTGTGTGCTCTCTGTGGAGCCATAAGAGAGATGCTGTGGGGGCTGTGGCTGGATCATCAACCCCAGTGGAGGTGTATGGGAGTATTGAGCCCCTGCAGGTCTCTGCCTAGAGGCAGGGGTTGTATTCAAGGAGTGTGACTCAGGGGGGATGGCACAGGTGGAGAGAGTCCCTGAGGGAGCACTGCAGGAAAGCTGTAAGGGGCCTCACAGGAGGAGGAAGGAGTACCTTGCAGGTGTGTGATGTCCTGGTGTGGTGGGGTCGCATCCGGCTCCCTCCCAGCTGCCGCCGCCGGCATCTGGTCGGTCGAGTAGGAAGCAGGGCTCCGGGTGGCGCACGGCCTCTGTTCCAGGACCGCCGCTCCGCTCGACTTGGGACCCGCAGTGTCAGAGATGGAGAAGAGAAGCGCAGGCGTCTGGGCGGCCACGATCATTGCTAGCTGGGGCGCGATGGAGGAGGGAGAAGATTCGCCAGGCTTGTGAGGTAAGGTGGGCCCGACAGGCCGCGGTGCTCCACACGGGCTTTCCGGCCCGATCCGCCGGATGTCTTGCTGGCAGCGGCAGGGCCCTCTCGTACGGCAGCAGCAGTCTCTGTTCCTCCCCTTCGGCGCCCCGAACGGGTAGACGGCAGGTCTCGCGGGGGATCTGAGGAGGATGCCGCGGCACCATGTTTTGAGGTCGAGCGGCCATCTTGTGCAGCAAGGAAGGCAGCTTCTTCCTCGGCCATTAGAACACTGTAGCGGCCGAAATACTGGCTGATATCCCCCTGAGAGGGAGCAGGGTCGGCTGAGGGAGCTTTCTTGCTCTTTTAGGAAGATTTCCCCATGGAGGAGAGCCGATGGGTCCGGGTTTTGCAGAAGGCTACAGAGGAGCTCAGAGGATTGCTTACTCACGCTGCCATGTCAGGACACGCCCCCCTTGAAATGTTCTTTAAATGGGTTTTCTCACTAGAATAACAAGCAGCTTTCCACTCACTCTGTCTCCTCAGGCTGTGGATAATTCTAGAGCAGGGATTAAACCAAAAAACTACAAATGCCCTAAAACAGATACATGGGAAAGGGTTATCCCAAAAAGATACAAACATGCCCGGTTATACTGTTAAGTAATTAGAGAAAGCCACATGAAATGTATAATCCCTAGCACTGAATAAAATGTAACTTTTATTATACAAGGATAAGAGACAAAAAGAAAGACAAATTAAATTTCCTAACCAAAAAACCTGCAAAAACCTTTTTAAGTCTAAGACTACCTAGCCGAAATATGGGGGAACCGCCCCAATAAGGGTGCCCCCAATCAGGAACCTAAACTGAGTAACCCTGATATGCCCTATCAAGCTCTACCATAAATGTACTAGAATCAAAAAAACATATAATAAACATAGTAGAATCCACTGGATCAATGCTGGAGGGAATAGATAGCCATAATAAATGTATGCAAGGAGGTCCATTTATACATAGTTACAAAAAAGATTGTCCAATTTAACGCTGCCCCTAACTCTAATCATGATAGCTGACTTACCTGGAAAGATTGGCGTCCTTAAGTGGCGAGATTTATCCAAGTTCCGTGAGATAGCAAAGCCGTATTGAAAACGGAACTTAGCGCATGCGCAGTAATACAAACTCAGCGGAGCTGCGCATTAAGGCTCTAATAATGATATCAACAGATACAGACATAAAATTAAAGAAGAAAGGGGACAACTAAAGTAAGAATAATGCTGTAATCAATATAAATATTACAAAATAAAGGCCTCAAGAAATTTATACATAGGAAAAAATAAATAAGATACAATTTAAATGGTACAATAATTTCCCAAATATCAAGAAAAAACAGATAATACACAGATTGAAAAAATATTGTTAAGGAACAGAAAATAAATATAATATATTATTTAAGATATGAAAATGAAAAAAATATATATATGTTAAGCTATACTATAATGATGTGGATGTACTACAGAAGTAAGTAATGGCAAAGAAAAAAAAGGGGGAAAGATTTTTTTAGTGTGAACAGCAGAAGTGACATAATACATCAAATGAACAAGGCCAAATTATAAAACATCATTAAGCTCATTTGGCTTCAGAGTCTTAAGGTGGAAAATCCATTGTGCCTCATGCTGTAAAATTTTACGATTAAAGTCACTACCGTTCATTAATGGTTTCACAACCTTAATTACAGAAAAGATAAAGCAAGCAAATTATTTTTGTGCATAAGATTGATGTGTCATGTCACAGGTGAATTGCGTTGGTGGCTTATGTCGCCAATGTGTTCTAAAATATGGCGGCTAAATTCACACTTGGTCTTCTCTATATACATCTGGGGGCAGTTACAAGAACACTGGTACATGACCCCTTGTGTTTTGCAATTAGTACAACTAAGCATTTTAAGTGTGCAATCCGTGGAAATACAAGTGAAAGTTTTTGATACCCTAATATATTTGCATGCCTTACATCCCCCACATCTGTACGCTCTGACAATATTAGAGGACAACCAGGTATCACCGATGGAAGGTGGTGTATAATGGCTATGAACCACAAAGTCATTGATGTTCTTCCCTTTCCTAAACGTAATACTCAGAAAAGGATCAATAATTTCTGACAGAATGAGTTCCTGAGTCAACAAAGGCCAAAAGTTACTAATTGTCTCCCTAATTTGAACGGATGCATGTACAAATGATTCTAACTTTGCCAGAAAATTTATCTCTTTCATGTTTCTGAAGAAGGGATCTGCGATCAATATCTCTCGCATGGTTATAAGCATGAGACAGGAGACTCTTAGGACAACCTCTCTCAATGAACTTTGTCTTCGATATACTGTATCTGCTTCCTTTTTTGAAAGATGTAAGTGTGGAACAGTTTCTATGTGTCCTAATATATTGTCACTTAGGGATTCCACGTCTCAGAGGGAAAGGATGAGAACTTTCCCATCTGCGTAAACTGCCCCCTGCAGTGGGCTTCCTATGTATTGATGATTCCAAAATACCACCCACTCCCTTCTTAATCACGAGATTCAAAAACGGCAGTTCAGTATCATTGATTTCATATGTGAATTTTAATCCAACTGTGTTGAATCTGAGGTCCTCAACAAAGGATGTAATAGAATTTTTGGAGCCAGACCACATGATGAATAATCTCCAAAAAAATGGGAATCTCGCAAGAGAACAGCGAGAGTGACTATTAATCACTATATTTACTATTTTGCCATAGGCAAACTTAAACTCTATCAGTTCTCAATCTATAAAACACTAAAACGTAACTTTTATTATGTACTTAACCTCTATACATACTATTTAAAAACCTGATTTCTAACCTCTCAATTTCTCCCTTTCTACTTCCCCAACATGTTTCACCAGCTAAACTGGCTTCATCAGGGGTAAAAGGTCCGGTCACATGTGGTACAGCTCACTTCCTTTTATATCCTCTTAGGTACACACCCTATTCAGGTGCTCACTAATAAGCCATCAGAGAATCCACAGAACCCATCCCCCCTTTTTGCTCTCCTACATGCATGCTGATACCATGTGCTGCCACTGACACCATGCTCCCATCAACAACATTCCTCAGACACCTTCACCATCTCCATAGCGGGCTTGCGCCCTATCTTACCATGCCACCCGCGCTTGCATGCTGTATTAATGGAGATATCTGCCCTGACTGTGATGGACTTCCATCCAACTTCTCTTATATTATTTTGTCTGCATGGTTCACCTAGAACGGACTAAACAGAATAGATGTTAAATTCCACAGCCAGTTTAGCCAATTTAGCTGGTGAAACATGTTGGGGAGGTCAGGCATGACATTTTAAATTGTGATTTCTCACCTCTGTCTACAAAGTATCACCTGCTGCAGAGGGTGTTACAAGGAAGCCTTATATGTTTTATGTCCATTAGATTAGGGATAACTGCCCAAGTAGGATGCTTGGGATCCCTAACTGGAGTTAGTAAATTACTTTATATATAAGGTTTTCCTGTTAGTAGGTGGGGTTCCACAAGACTTGATAATGGAAAGGGAGTTATTCCTTCAGATCTAGGAAGGGAAAAATTGAGAGGTTTGATATCAGGTTTTTAAATAGTGTGTATAGAGGTTAAGTACATAATTAGAGTTACGTTTTAGTGTTTTATAGATTGAGAACTGATAGAGTTTAAGTTTGCCTATGGCAAAATAGTAAATATAGAGACCACATGATGATGACATCTTCGATACAACGTCCCCAAAATATGATGTTATTATGTATATCTTTGTATCGATTGGAAAAAAAACTAATAGTACTCTCCCATCAGTCCAGGAACAAGTTGTTGCATGTGGGAGCCACAGGGCTCCCCATCACCGTGCCCCTAACCTGGTGGTAGTACCGATCATTAAATACAAAAAAATTATGGGTCAGTATAAACTGTAATAGTTTCAGGACGAAGTCCCCATGTGCCTGGAGGAATAAACTCCTCGTAGAGAGATAATATCTTACGGAATCCAGACCCCTATCATGGGGGATGGAACTGTTCAGGGCCTCAACATCAGCACTTCATAACCATACATTATCCTCTATAGAGATACCTCCAATTTGACTAGCAAGTCCGTTGTATCACAAATATAACACGGTAGAGATGTTACAAAGGGACAGAGTATTTGATCAACATACAAACTGGTGTTTTGTGTCAATTACAGAAATAATGGGCCTACATTCTAAAGGTGTAAGTCCCTTGTAGACTTTTGGTAGCCAATAAAAGGTGGATACTCATGAAGTGGATAGCAAGTGGAATTGGTATTCATTTCGATCAATAAGATGTAAAGTAAGAGCATCATTGAGGATATTTTTAAGTGCAAGAAAGTTAGCAGTAGGGTCAGTTTTCAAAGCACCATATCTCTGCTTGTCTTATAGAATTGACAGACACATGTTTCTATAATCCAGATGATTCAAAACTACGATGTTTCCCCCTTTGTTAGCGGGTTTTATAACCAATTATTTAACCTGTTCAAGACCCTTAAGAGGTAGATATTCCTCTTTAGTACGATTAAATCTCTAATGATCAAAGGACTCTCCCAGATGTGTCTTCTCAATGCTATTGCACATCATTTTTACAAAGATGTCAACGTTGTCATCCGTGACCAGTGGCATTTTTCTGCTCTTTAATCGGAGAGAATAAAAAGGGCCCTCAGGTCCATGTCTCTCATTGTCGTCCAAGAGGTCAATAAGTAATTGAACATCTGGATAGTCATCTGAGTCAATCCTCAAGGATAGGCATTGTCTATTTTCCTTTAATTAATTTAAAGGTTTTTTTTTTCTTTGCAAACATGTGACTGTCCTTAATCCAACTGAAGACATTCAAAGAGGTATTTGGTATAATGGAAAGACCCCTGTTTAATACCTGAACCTCGGCTGTTGTAAGATCCCTATCTGAGAGATTCATAATCTGCATTGACGCCTCATGATACCTTGATCTACAAGGTCTGTCAGGTAAATTCGACAACACTATAGGCATAGAACCGGTATTGCTTAAAACACAAACTTCCTTTAATAAATTCTTCTTAAAAAAGACATTAACCTGTGATTTACAGTGTGTCTATATATGTCAAATGTAGAAAGCTTATACTCAGCATTTAGTTGCGGCGGATATACGCCGTTCAATCTTAGTCCATAGCGCCGCTCCCAAGGCAGGTGAGCGAGGTGACGCCGACAGCCGAGCTGGACTGAATGTATCTCGTGGACGTTTCGGGATAGCTCCTCCCCTTCCTCAAGAACGTAGATCACAGGTATTGGCTTTCCTTAAATAGACAAATTTAAAACCAATCAGCCTCCATCTAGCATCGCTGATGTGACCTACAGAAACACCCTCAGGTTAAAATTCTCATTTAACTCCTTAGGGGTCAACGACTCTAAAGTAGCTATCGAAAATGCTTCCCGTTTCAATAGCTTTGTAGTTATTTGTGTTTGATCGTCACACATAATTTTTTCAAGAACGCACCACCGCAATTCAGATACTCCATGCCTAGCCAAGGCAAAATGTCGTGCGACAATTGTCTCACCAAATTATTTCTTATCCTCATTTGTTGGTGGTGCATTCTTGTTACTTTCTTGATACTGCTTCCCAAATGTACGAATAGCTGATCTATGCTCGTTCAGCCTCACCTTAACTGGTCTAGTGATCTGTCCTCCATACATCTGCCCACATGGGCATGTGAGCATGTAGACGACCCCACAGCTATCACACGTATAGAAACCCCGTATTCTAATAGATGGCCTTTGGTCGGATGATTAATAAACTCCCCCTTATTTATGGAGTAGCAATTTTGGCAATGTAGGCAAAGGGAAAAAATACCCAATTCCCTTTGCTACTTTTTTTGTTTGAAATGTCGGGGACAAAGAGGATCTATTTGCCCAATACGGTCTTCTCTAAAAAAAATTTGGGTTTTTTGAGGGTTTGGAAGGGGGCTTTTAAAACTGAGTTTAGGGCATTGACCATATTTTGAGAATTTATACCGGGAAACCCCATGTGGAATTTGGGGAAAAAGGGTGGAAAAAGTAATTAGATTTGGGAATAGTGGGTTTAGCGATTAAATTTTCGACAAAGTTGGGAAAACGGCACGGTTTTTTTTTGGGGGTTTTATTCAGATTTTTTTAAACACGGGAATAAATTTTAGGTTAAAAATCTTCCCCTTTAACTATTTTTAAAATCGGGGGCCCTTTCCCGGGGCTTCCTGGCATTTTTGGGGGGCCAGCAAATAGGGTTAAGAAAAGAGCAGGGGTGAGCTGTGTGGGGCCACGTTTAAAGACTGGGATAGTATTGGTTTTCGGGTTGGGTGGAAAAAACACATGACCCCCTCGTTTTACATAGAACCCGGGGGCCCCTTTCCTGTTTCAAAAAAGGAACAGGTTGTTGGGGGCATTTTTTCATAAAGCAGTAGGGGGTGGCCCCTTGCCTTGTCAAAAACCCGCTCAAACAAAATTATTCTTTTGTTCACGGGGGACAGCTCTACCCTTTTTGGGGTGATCCTTAGAAAAATTTGTAAGATCAGAGATTTGCAAGTTTAGGGGATTTAGGCTGGAAAAATTTTAAAGGAGCATCTTTCCCTGTAAAGTTCCCCGGGGGGCGGGGGCCGGGGGGGGGGAGGGGAGGGGTCCCCGGGGGGGCGAACACAGACAAGCTCTTTAAAGAATGCTGGATATTTGCCACCCGACTTATGTAGAACTTGCATTGCCCAAAAAGCTTTATTTTTTTTAACCCGGGGTTTTTCTATTTAAATTTTAATTGGTATTGGGGGGCCCGAACTTATATTAGGGTACAGATTCTTTTCTTTGTAATGCAGGTTTATTTGTTAGGTGCAAAACCCCTTTTAAATTTTCAGTAACAATTGTTTGTAGGTGTTTCCTTTTTCAAATTTTTCCCAAATCCAGGGTTGTTGGGTAGAGCCACCCCTTTCCCCGGGTTAAAATTTTAATCCAGCAATTTTGAGTCCCCACAGGTTTATAAAGGTGCCAAAAATAAACCCTTTTTTTATCCGTATAATTTTAGATAAAGTGTTTTTTTTTACTTTGGAGCAGGGCCCGCTTTTTTTTGATTGAGCCCCCTTGCAGTTAATTTTTGGGTTTCCCCGCAAATTTTTTTTTAGTCACCACAGGTGAATTATTTTGGTGGAAAAAAATTAAACCTTTTTTTTATTCCCCGGGAAACTTTTCGGGTAAAGTGGGTTTTTTTTCCCTTTGGGGCTGACCAGCTTTGTTGATTTTTGGGGCCCTCCCTTGGGAGTTTAATTTTTGAAAACAAGCCAAATTTTTTAGTCAACACAGGGGAATTTAATAGATTTTCCAAAAATTAAAATTTTTTTTATCCCGGTATACATTTCCCGATAATGTTTTTTTTACTTTTTGCCCAGTCCAGCTTTTTTTGATAGAGGCCCCCTTTCAGTTAAATTTTAATCCGCAAAATTTTGTAGCACCACAGGTGAATTGATTGGTGCCCCAAAAAAACCTTTTAAATTATCCGTTAAAAACATTTTTTCAGATTTCTGTTTTTTTTTACTTTTGGGGCAGGCCACTTCTTTTATAAGCCACCTTTTGGGAGTTAAATTTAATAGAAACAAATTTTTTATCACCACAGGGGTACTTTTATAGGTGCTAAAAAAAACCCTTTATTATCCGAATAAAATTTCAGGGTACGTGTTTTTTTTCACCTTTTTTGGGCAGTCAAACTTTTTTTGATAGAGGTACCCCTTTCAAATTAAATTTCAATTTCAGCAATTTTTTTAAATCACCCCAAAAGGGGAATTGATAGGTGCCAAAAATACCTTTTTTTTATCCCAATACATTTTCCCGATACCTTTTTTTTTCACTTTGGTGCAGGGCAAATTTTTTTGTAAGAGGACCTTGGCAGTTAAATTTGAATATAGCCTTTTTGTGTATTCACCACAGGTTAATTTTAAGGGGCTAAAAAAAACCGTTTATTTTTTTTCTTTTTTTATACATTTCAAAAACGGGGTTTTTTTCACTTTTGGTAAATTTTAAGGGTTTGTTTTATAGAGGTACCTTGGGAAATTAAATTTTGAATTTTCCCCGCAATTTTTTAGTCACCACAGGTAAAATTTATAGGTGGGCCCAAAAAAACATTTTTTTTCATCCGTATACATTTCAGAAGTGTTTTTTCACTTTGGCCAGGCCACTTTGTTGATTGAGCCACCTTGCAGTTAAATTTGAATACAGCAAAAATTTTGTATTTACCCCAGGGGAATTGATAGGTGCCAAAAATACCTTTTATTATCCAACCTTTCAGATCCCTGTTTTTTTTCACTTTGGGCAGGCCAGCTTTGTTGATAGAGCCCCCTTTTCAGTTTTAAATTTTGGGAAAAAACAGCAAATTTTTTAGGACCACAGGGGAAATTTAAAGGGGCCAAAAAAAAACCTTTTAAATTTTCAAATATACATTTCAGAAAACGTGTTTTTTTCCCTTTTTTTTCAGTTTAAGCTTTGTTTTAGAGGGACCTTTTACTTAAATTTCAAACCAGCAATTTTTTTTTTGATTTTTGGATTTGAGAATTGCTGTGATTTGGCCCTCTTTTAAAAAGAGACTTTTCCCAAAACTCTTTCCCCTTAACCTTCTCAAATTTTTATCTTTTGAACATTGAGCAAAATTCCCGGGGGTTTAAAGGCAAAAGGGGGTAGGAAAATTGGGGGTAGAGGTACAAGAAAAAGGTGCTTCCCTTCCCGTGCTGGCGGGAAAAAACCATGCCCGTTTTTTCGTCCCGGGGCAGGCCGCCGGCCGTCATCGCAAGGTTTAGGGGCCCCGTAATTTTTAGAACGAACACGTTGCCCCAAATTTTTCTTCAGTGGTTAATTTCAAAACCCGCATTCCCGCAGTCTTACCCCCCCTTTCCCCCCAAATTCCCCGGCACAAAAGTCGGGCCCCCCCCATCATCATCCCTTTTCCCTCCAACATTTAACAAGGCAGCCCAAAAAGTCAACTCGTGTTCCCCCCCACGTTGGGAAAACCATTTTCCTTTTAAAAACCCCCTTTTATACAAAATGTGGTTGGGGTCAGAAAGGGATGTTAAAAGATCAAGAGGGCCCAAAAGAGGGTGATTTCCCCCCCCCCCCCCACCCCCAGTTTCTGATGCCCCTAAGAGGGGGGGATAAGGAAGCCGGCCCAAACCCCGGCAAAAATCCCGGTGGTCGCCAAAGCCTTTTTCCCGGGGCCCCTTGCTTTTTAGCCCCCAGCTTTTGGGTTTCAAAAAAAGTCAGGACGGCCCCAAATCACCTGTGTTGATGATGATGATGATGGGCGACATTACGGAAATCCTTCATGGTTTTTTTTTTCCGCAAAATTTGTTTTGTGAGCGTTTTTTTTTCACCCCGGGAAACGGGGGAGGAAGACGAGGGGTTTAGTTTTTAATACGGGTCCCCCTAAAAAAGTGGGGAGGGGGGGCCCGCACAAGTCCGCTGATATGTTCCCCCGTTTAAACCGGTAAAGGGGAAAACCCCCGTCCCGTTTATCGCCGTAAAAAAGGGCCCCCAGGACCTCTAAAGCCGGGGCCCCTTCTTTGGCAAGCCTCTGATTCCCCCCCACGATTTCATATGCCCCCTTTTGGGCCGTAAACGCTTTTGTAGGGGAAAGGGAATCTTGGGGTTTTTAAACCACCCCCAACATGTCTAGTCACATGCAGCAAATTTGCAGGGATTTGGGAAATGGAGGCAACTTTTGGGCCAAAAAAGGCCAGACCGACGCCGTTTTCCCAATCAGTTGTCACACCCCCTGTCCCCCCGCCCCTCTTCCGCCACCACCAAGCTTTCCCTCACTGCCCATGTTCTCAGACCCATGATCGGGGAACAGCCCCCGGGTTAAGCCTCCACCGTCCCCGGTTACCACCACCACCAGAGCCCCAAACCTTTAAACCCCTTTCTCCCCCCCTTTTACGACCTGAAACGCCGTCAGGGCCAGTCTAGAAACCAAACCCTTTTTGTTTCCAGGTTTGGGGGGCAAAAGAAAAAATTTAAACCCAAAAACCCAAACCCCCAAAGCCAAAACCTGAATGTGGGCATTCCCGGGTTTTTTGGCCCTTTGGAAAGGTCCCTTTCCTTCTGGGGGCCCCACAGAGGGGTTTACGCCAGGGTCTTTGGCCCTTGCCTTCCCCCCAATACCAAGCGGCAGGAAATTTCTTTGCCAAAAAACCCGCCCCTCCCATGGCCACCCCACGTGCCCTCTAACCTTTTTCAAAAGCGCGTTGTCTGCATCGGTGGCCAAAAAAAGCCAAATCTCCCCACCGGAAAAACTTTGGCCCTAGAAAGCCGGCCAAGGCTCCCTATATCCTGTAAACAGCTCACTGAGTGAGGGGGTGGATGTCTCTGGGGGTGCGGTGGCTCTCAGGGCTGGGGCCACCTCTTAAAACCGCAGGGATGGTGCGGGTCTTTTTCCCCTCCAAGGCCTCGGGTTTGGCTTTACGTGCCCAGAAAAAACCGGGCCGTGTTAAAAATTAATCTGTCTTGGAGCCCCGCCCAAACGGGTCAGGACGGGGGGAGGCTCTCCGCAATGAAACCGACCTGTTGGGTAAAAAAACCTTTTTTGGGGCCAGGGCAATGGTTATGCGAAACCGGGCAAATCTGCGGGCCGGGCCCTTTTAAGATCGGGGGCTGGAGAAACATCCCTTTCCTGCCCCTTGCCCCTGAACCTCGTCGTCCAAAATTTTCTAAAGGGGTACGGGGTCGGGAAACTGCCTGCTAAAAAAGGGCTCGGGGTTTCTGAGTTGCACATCCGCCGTTCCAAAACCCCCTTTTCGTCCCGCCGGGTTTGCTTTGGGGGGCGGGCCTCGGCCCCCCTTCAACCTCTCATTTTTGGGGACGGGGAAAACACGCGGGAAATTCCCAACCCCCAAAATGCTCCGCAATTGTGGCAAGCAGCGCAACCCTTTTCCCCAGTACGAAGTGCACAGGGCCCTGACAAAAAAGCGGTGGGGGGAAACCTCGGGGGTTGGGAGCCACCGAGAGTGGAGGCGGGGTGAAAGAGCTTGAAACCATCCTTCCCCATTTTGTAGAAGCCACCAAAATGCTCAGTGGGGAACGATGCCCTTTTTCGGATGAGCTTTGTGGTGATCTTAGTTTTTTTTTGGAAGAACGTTGGACACTCGGGAAAAATCGGGTCCCCCCAGCGCCGGAGGAGGAGAGGGAAACACAAAAGGGGACAGGAGCCTTTCCCCCCCGCGAACCCCAAAAGGGCCTACGTTTCTCACTTTTACCCGGTTTTCATTAGGCAATGTTCGGGGGCCCAGGGCTAGGGGAAAGGGCGGCCCCTCAGCTCTCGGGGTGCGTCATCTAAGGAAGGGTTCGGGGCTGTTTGAACTCCCCCGGGAGGAAGCGGAGGGGAAAGGGTATTCCTGGGACACCGACGGGGGTTGGGAAAGGGGTTGGGGGAATTTTTTAAAGGGGCGGGGGAGGAAGATGGGGAAGATTAGTTTGTTTTATTTGCCCCCCGCCCCAAGGGCTCCATCTCCCCCAGAGTGCTTGGTTTGCCCCTTTTTCCTCCAACATAAACCCTTCCCCTTTTAAGGCCCCCCAAAAGGGGAAACAACATTACTGGGGGGGCCCCACGTCCCTGGCCCCTTTAAAAAACAAAACTCAGCACTTTCCCTTTCCACCCACCCAAATAAGAGAAAAAATCCCGGAAATGGAGCCCCGGGAATTGATAAAAGGGAACATCTGTTGCGTCTGCTTCCGTTCCTCAAATGTCACGGGGGAAACCCAACATCAGCGAATGACACAGTAGAGTCCCAAAAAGTACCTTGGGGCCAGCACAGGAAAGGGTTCAAAACCCAAAATGGGTGACCTCTGGCTTTCTTTATTTCCCAACCCACCAACGCATGCAATGCGGGGCACACATAAAACACCCAAAACCCCAGCTTAAGATCAGGTGAACGACTATCTGCTGTAAAAAACCGTTTTTTTTTGTATTTTTTTGGGCCCCAATAATTTCTGGGTACCCAAAAAAGGGACGAAGGGCCCCGACTCGCTCCCCCACGCCTAGAGGTGTTGCCCGGCCCAGCAGCCTCGTCATTTTTGAGGGGACATTTCAGCACAGCTGGAGGGGGTCATTACAGACAAACCACCTTTTTTCCCCCACAGATAATGGGATCGTTTGATTTCTTTAAAAAGATAAAATAAGGCAGGGGATCCCCCTGATGATGTTGGGGCCCCAATTCCCCGGGGTTCACCGTTTGGGTTGCCTTTAAAATTTCCAAATTTTCCTCTTAAAAACAAAATGTTTCCTTTTAAAAAATTTTTTTTAAAAATTAAATCATTTCTTACTCCCAATTTTTTATTTCATTTTCCAACGGGTTCTTTTTGCTGGTTCTCTGGGAGGAGACTGAAAAAGACCCCAAAGGGTTTTAAGGGACAAAACCATATTCCATTTATTCACTTCATCTTTAGAATTTTTTCATTGGGCAATGGTTTTGGGGTATGTTGCCTCACTTTTTAACAGTGGTGAGAATCCTTTTTTTTTAAAATTTTTTTTGGGCATGGGCTGTGAGATACACAATAATCGGGTCCTTTGGGAAAAGAAAGGGGGCTTTAAGTGGCCTTTTTTTCCCCACCAATTTTTTAAAAGTGGTGAGAATCTTTTTTATAATTTTTTGGGGGCCTTTTTTTGGGGAAAATTTCAGCCCAAAAATCATGGTCCTTTGGAACAGAAATGTGGGGGGTTTTTTTTAAGTGGCATTTCTCCCCCACAATTTTAAAAGTGGCAAATCAATTTATAATTTGTTGGGGCATTTCTTTTTCTTTGAAATTTCAGCAAACTACAGGCCCAAAATTTTTAAAAAATGTTTTTTTTAACAGACATTTGTTCTTCACAATTGTCAAAAGGGGGCTCATGGGTCATTTTTTAATTTTTGGGGGGTTTTGCTGTGAAATGCAGCTAACTACAAGCCCCATTGTAAAAAAAAAGGTTTCTAAAAAGACATTTTTTCCCTTTACAAAATTTTCAAGATGGGTCAAGGGGGTGGGGCTTTTCAAAACAGGAATGGTGGACAGTTAATGGAAAATATTTCAAATTACTTGTTTTTGAAAAATCTTTAACATAGCTAGCAACCCTGTATTTAAAACAACCCAATTTTTAAAAAATTAAAAAAAAGAGAAAACCCCAAAAACATGGTGGGATTCCATCCCAAATTTTAAAAAATGTGTTTTTTAAAATTTAAAATACAAAAAACTTTCTGTACAAAATAGCTGGTAAAAAAATTTCCCCTGAATTGTAAAAAGGGAGTACAGAAAAACTTTTACCAATGGGAGGGTTTTTCAGAGGGCATGGATTTTGGAGCACGGACAGGAACAATGTACAGGGGCAATTTTCCCGGGACGTTTAAATAAAAATGAAAAAAGAATGCCAAGAAAAAGGGGAAACCCGGGGGGAACAGGAGCGTTAAACCCCCAAATATTTCCAAAATTTAAGCTCAATTTGGGGCCGCACTCCCTATGGGGGGGGGCAAGCGCTACCAGGATTTACTGGGTACTGAGGGGGCTGGAGGTTTACCTCACACTTCCCCCTTCCCACTCTGTTCGCACGACTGGTTTTTTTGTTGCTGCGTCATAAGGGCAAATTTTTTCATTTTTAAAAAAGACGGGAAGCCCGCTTGGGGGTTTTTCCGCACCCCCCTGTAACTCCGCCCTGGGAGCTGAACCTGCGGGGGTAATAGAGACAGACCCCAAGCCTGAGCTTCACCCCCACCCCCCTGTAAAATCCCGGCCCGGGGGCTGAACCCGCGTGTTAATAGGGTGACAGAAAAGCTAGCCCGGGCTCTCCCCCCGCACCCCAAATGTAAATCTGGAGCTGGACCTCCGTTTAAAAAAGGGATTGATGGCAAACACTGGCCCTCTTTCCCCCTTTTGGGGCCCAAACAGGGAGCTTCAAATTTTTTTCTAAAAAATCTGATTTTAAAAAAAGGGGTTTTTGTGAGGGTTAAATAGTGTCAAATAGGGGTCCAGGGGGGAAAACCCAAATTTCCACAAATTTTGGGGTTAAAATTTTTTTGGGGCTGGAAAACTAGGGGTGGGATATTTTAAACTCCCAGGGGAGTCTGTCCCTAATCAATGAAGGGAAGGGGTTTGGGGGGAAAAATGGGAAAAAATTAAATAGATTTGGGAAAACAGTCCCCCGAAACCAGGTGGACAAATGTCTTTTCAACTAAGGGAAGTGGTTGTGGGATGATTAGGGCATTTTATTACTTATAAAAAGGGGTTTGGGGGCCCAATTTTAAAAAAAGGTTTTCACGTGAAAAAAATACCTTTAAAAATTTTCAGGGAGGGGTGTTTGTTGTAAAAGTTAAACACAATTTTAAAAAAAAAGAAAATGATAATTTTAAAGTAAAACATTTAAAAAAAATTTCCCCAAATAATTTTGTTTAAAAAAAAGTGTCATTAAACCCAAAAAAAATTCTAAATTTACAGTCACTGTTCCCAAAATTGCAAAGTGCCCCTTTTTTGTCTTGGATCAAAAAGGTTTAAGGGTCATGCTGTGGCCCAGGACAGGTATTGTCAATGTCTTTTCCCCAAATTTTCCATTTCCCCCACTTTTTAAACTGTGGGGGCAGAAAAGGGTTTTTTGGTCAAAAACTGCGTAAAAGGGGAAGTCTATTTAATGTCCCCTTTAACTAAAAAAAGGTGGTTGGGAAAACTCCTTTTTTTCCGGGGACTTTTTAAAAAACCGGGGGGCATTTCAGGTTTGGGGCTCAAAGCTGTGGCCCAGGAAGGGACAGTCAAAGTCCAGGGAAAAATTAAAAAGGGTTTTTGAAAAGACTCCCTTTTTTCCGGGACTTTTTAAATTTGGGGGTCATGCAGGTTTGGGGTCATGCTGTGGCCCCGGACAGAAAAAGTCAATGTCCAGTGAAAAATAAAATGGTGGTTAAAGACTCCTTTTTTTTGGCACTTTTTTAATTTTGGGGGGCAACAGGTTTTAAAAAGGTTTATCCCGTGGTACAGGCCAAAAATTTAGTCAATGTCCAGTTTTAAAAAAATGGTTTGGTTTAAAGACTCCCTTTTTTCCCGGGACTTTTTAATCTGGGAGTCTTTCAGGGTTTTGGGGTATGTTGTGGCCCCGGACGGTATAGTCCCAAAGTCCAGTTCAAGTAAAAATGGGGGGTTCAAAGGGGGCTCCTTTTTCCCGTCACTTTTTAAACTGTGGGCAGACAGGGTTTTAAAGGGCAAATTTTTCGTACAGGGCGATAAAGTCCAAAGTCCAGTTTAACTAAAAAAGGTGGGGTTTTAAAGACCCCTTTTTTTCGGGACCCTTTTTAAAAACTGGGGGTAATGCCCGGTTTTGGGGGTAATGCGCCATTCCCCGGACAGGGGTAGTCATTGTCCAGTTTAAAATAAAATGATGGTTCAAATCTACCCGCCTCCCGGCACCCTTTTTAAAATTTTTGGGGGATGCCAGGTTTTAAGGGGTTTGGGGTTTTTTAAAAAGACAGGGGAAAAGGTTTTAATGGGGCTTTGACTTTTTTTCTGTTTACTTTTTTTAAATAGGGTTTTTTGCCTAAGATGAGCACGTATCCATTTGCCCGTTTTTGGAGTTTTAAATTTCCAAACTTTTTCCAGCCCTGTTTTGGGGGTTTAAAAATGAAGGGTTGTTCCTCTCCCATGACTTTATTTGGGCAAAGGGGAAATCTATTATCGACTATCCCAAAACGTCTTGATAAATTTCCGATATGACTTTTCGACCCCATCGTGCTGTTCTAAAAAATTTTTTTAAAAGAGAAACTATTTTGAAGGGGCCTTGTATGCTCCCTTTTCCCCATAATCAGCAAAAATCACGCACAAATTGATTGTGTTTCCTTTCCTTCAAATGTCCCATAATCTTTCAATGTTGTTTTTCTATTTTTTTTTTTTTTTTTTTTGTTTTTTTTCTCCTGAAAGAAAAGGTTGCAGCAAGCCAAAAAAAGTGTGGGGAAAAATTTAAAACTGAGTATTTTGAGGGTGAACAAGGTTCTGGAGTTTTGTTTCCTTATAAATGTGTTTCTTTTAAGTGTTGGAGACTTAAGATTGAGAGACTTTAGATTTGGGGAGTTTAGAGGGGACAGTATTGTATTGCTTATTATTATAATTTATTCATATATCTTTTTGGTAACATCCCCATGAGTTCCATGTTTGACAATGCTGTCCAGTGCACAACCTGTGCAATGTATGCCATCCTTGAGCAACAGTTCGAGGGGGCATACTGCTGTGCAAGATGTGTGCACACTGCACATTTAGAAGCCCGTATCCTGGATCTAAATGAGCAAGTGGCAACACTGAGATCCATTGCCAACTTGGAAGCGAGTTTGCTGCTCACTGAGCAATCACTCGCAGGTGTAGATGCTGGGGAGGATGGCAGCATGGAGGTGCAGGAACATGAGGCAGCTAGCTGGGTAACAGTCAGAAAGAAGGGTAGAGGGAAGAGAGTTAGGGAGGCTAGTCTTGATCTGGTACACCCCAACAAATTTGCAAGATTGGCAGATGAGGGGGATATCAGCTCAGAAATAGCATTGCTGCAGCAAGACACTACCCCTGTCTGCTCCAGTAAGATGGGGAATAGGAGTGCAGGTCAGGCTAGACAGGTGCTAGTAGTTGGGGACTCCATTATTAGGGGCACAGACAGGGCAATCTGCCACAAAGACCGGGATCGTCGAACAGTATGTTGTTTACCTGGGGCCCGAGTTTGACATATCGCGGATCGGGTTGACAGATTGCTGGGTGGGGCTGGTGAGAATCCAGCTGTCATGGTCCACATTGGCACCAATGACAAAGTTAGAGGTAGGTGGAGTGTCCTTAAAAATGATTTCAGGGACTTAGGCCAAAAGCTCAAGGCAAGGACCTCCAGGGTAATATTTTCAGAAATATTACCTGTTCCACGGGCCACACCAGAGAGGCAGAGGGAGATTAGAGAGGTGAATAAGTGGCTCAAAAATTGGTGTAGGAAAGAGGGATTTGGGTTTTTGGAGAACTGGGCTGACTTCTGTCTTGGCTACAGACTCTATGCTAGGGATGGGCTGCACCTAAATGGGGAGGGTGCAGCTGTATTGGGGGACAAAATGGCCAGGAAGTTGGAGGAATATTTAAACTAGGGACTGGGGGGGAAGGGTAACTACAAAGATAGCATGCAAGATAGTGAAGATAGAAAGCTGGGAATTCGAAATAGCCCCGGGGGTGGAGTGGAGGGAGGGGGTGTAGCAATAGTTAAAAATATCAGGGAGAAAGGAATAAAAACTGAAAAATCTCTAAATTGCATGCTAGCCAATGCCAGGAGTCTGGCCAACAAAATAAATGAACTAGAATTACTAATAGCTGAAGAAAAATATGACATAGTGGGGATAACTGAGACATGGCTGGATGAAAGCTGGGGCGGTTAACTTACAGGGTTACAGTCTATTTAGAAGGGATCGTAAAGACCGGAAGGGGGGAGGTGTATGTCTCTATGTAAAATCCTGTCTGAAGCCAACACTGCGGGAAGATATAGGTACAGGTAATGAACATGTGGAATCATTATGGGTAAATATACATGGGGTAACAATAACAATATAATACTAATAGGGGTCTGCTATAGGCCCCCAAATATAACAGAACCCATGGAAGATGTACTCCTCAGGCAAATAGATGAGGTGGCTAATCAGAATGAGGTTATTATTATGGGCGACTTTAACTATCCAGACATCAATTGGGAATCTGAAACCTGTAGCTCTCATAAAGGAAACAGGTTTTTGTCAATAACTAATGATAATTACCTTTGCCAAATGGTGCAAGAACCGACTAGAGGAAAGGCCCTTCTAGACTTAATATTGACTAATAGACCTGACAGAGTAACAAAGGTTCAGGTTGAGGGGCACCTAGAAAATAGTGACTAGTGTTGAGCGATTATTATCGACGAAGTTGAAATCGGCACAGTTTTTATGGTGATCGGATTTTTTAGATCATGCAATAATTTAGGTTAAAATCTGTGCATCATCTATTAAGATCCTGCCTGTCATTTTGGCGGCCAGCAAATCAGATTACAGAATAGAGCAGGGTGAGATGTGTGTGCGACGTCATGATTGGGATGTGTATGGTTGCAATTGGCTGGAAAAATCACATGACCTCTTTTTACATAGAACAGCGTTTCCTGTTCAGCCTCAGTGTCTCTCATCGTCTCAGAGCAGAACGACGTGCGCTCTGCTTGTGTCCAAACAGCTCAGCGAAATTATTATCTTTCTTCACAGAGAAACCTCTACTATTAGCTGTGATCTTTACAATTTAGTTAGATTAAGATGGAAGATTTTTATGAGTTAGGTAAGAATTTTAAAAGGGAATCACCGCGTAAAGTCCGGGGGGGAGAGGGGGGCCCCCGCGGCGAACCGACAAGCTCTATAAAAAACTGATAAAGTCACCAAGACTTATTGCAGGCATTGAAAGCAAAAGCTTTTTTTTAAAAACGTTTTCTATTGAAATATTTCCGGATATTGGGGCAGCCTGAACTTATAGGAAACACTCTTTTTTAGAAATTGCAGGCTCTTTGTTAGGTGAAAAAACCCCACTTTTATATCAATACTTTTCGATAGGGGTTCTTTTTAAAAATTTGCCCATTCCCCCCTTTTTTGAATATCCACCTTGCACTTAATTTGAATCAGAAAATTTTAAAAGTCACCACGGGTGAATTAAAAGGTCCCCAAAAATACTTGATTATACAAATACATAAATAGGGGTTTTTTTTTACTTTGGCGCACTACAGCTTTGTTCATGAGGCGCTTGCATTTAAAAATTTAATACACATTTTTATCCCCACGGTAAAATTGATGGTCCAAAAATCCCTTTTATTTCCAAATACATTTCAATACGGTTTTTTTCCTTTTGGGCGCGGCCACCTTTTTTGATGATCTTTTTGCTAAATTTAATCCAGCAATTTTTTTTGATTGAGGATTTGAGAACTGGATTTGCCGTCTTTTAATAAGAGCTTTCCAAAACCCTTCCATCCCTTCTCAAATTTTTATATTTCTGAAAGGGCGCAAATTCAGTGGTAAGGTGAAAAGAGGGGGGGGGGACGGGAGGTGGGGAAACGAGAGAAGTGCTCCCCCAGTGGGGCGAAACACCAAATGCCGGGGGATCACGGTTAGGACCGTAGGGCCGTCATGCGGGGTCAGGGCCCTGTGAATCTCAGAAACAACACGTCGCCAATTGCCCTTCAGGGGTTTAAAAGGGAAAACCCCTGCATCCACATCTTACCTCCTCGTCCCCCAGTCACGGCCCAAATGTCTTCATCAGCATACACATCCGTCCGACAGAAGCACCCAAATGTCAACTGTGTCCCACCACTGTGGATAATCCTTTGTCTGAAGACCTCTTTGATACAAAAAGGGGTTGGGGGTCAGAAGGTATTTAAAAGATCAAGGGGCCCAAAGAGGATGATTTTCTCTGCTCGACCCCATTTCTGATGCCATCGAGGAGGAGAAGGAAGTCGGTCAATGGGCAAAATCCCGGGCGGCGGCAACGCCTTGCAGTCCCTCTTGCTTGTACCGCAGCCCTGGATGAAATGTAGGGGGGCAAGTCCAAACCTTTTTGATGATGTGATGACGAATTTGCGGTCCAACGTGGTTTTTCACGAATTTGCTTGCGAGCGCTTCCTGAACGAGGAGGAAGACGATGGGTAGTGTCATAGGGGTTTCCGTCAAAAAGGGAAAGGGGCGGTCGCAGAAGCCCTGATATGATTCCGCCAGCCACGATCAGGCAAAACCCCGCTCCTGCTTATCGCCGCAAAAAAGGGCCAGGACCCCCCAAGCCTTGGGTTCTTTGAACCACCTCTGATTCACCCCGCGATGTCATATGCCGCCATGCCGTAAACGCATAAGTAGAGGCAAAAACCTTAGGGGTTAACCACCAAAAACAGGTTAGTCACATGCAGTAATGCAGAGTTTAAAAGGAGGCAACACTTGGCCAAAAAAAGGGCCAGACCCACGCCGGGCCCCCAAACCCCTGCACACCCCCTGGCTCCGCCCCTCCTCCCCCGCCACCACCAAGCGTTCCCCAGCGCCCCGTTCTCAGAGTCATGATCAGGGGTCACCTCCGCTTCAGCCTCCCCACCGTCGCCCGAGTACCACCAAGCACCACCAAGACCCCTCCTACCCCTTCTCCTTTGCCAGTTTGAGACCCGCACCCGTAAGCGGCAGTCTAGCACCCCCTTTTGTCTTCCAGGTTTGGGAGAGAAAAAACACTTTAACCCAAAAAAATCCCAAAGCCAAAAGCCCGAATGTCGGGATTGCCAGGCTTTTGGCCCTTTGGAAAAGTTGCCCTTTTCCATCTGGGGGACACAGATGGGTTTTGCCACGTCATGGCCCCCGCCTGCCCCCCCAAACCAATGCCGAGCAGGGGATTTTTTTTCCAGAAAAAACCTCCCTGCCCCGGGCCCGCCCGTTTCATCTAAAAATTTTAAGCGGTTGTCGCATCTGTGGCCCGGGAAAAAACCATCTGACCACCCACACAAGGATAGTAACACGGCCCCAAAGGCCCCTATATCTCTGTGACAGCCCTGGGTGAGCTGGGTGGATGTTCTGGGGTGCGGTTGGGTCTCAGCTGGAGCCGCCTTCAAAACCGCAGGGGTGGTGCAGGGTTTCTTTCCCCAAGGGGCCTCTGGGGCATCACGTGCCCAAAAAACCAGGCCCTGTTGAAATTAATCTGCCGGAGCCATCCACACACAGGTCAGGGCTGTGGGCGGCTCTCCGCAACGAGGAGGGGCGTGGGTGGGTGCCAAGAACCTTGGCCCGGGAAGGTGGGTTTCGTAACGGGCGAAACTGCTGGCCGCCCTTAAATCGGTAGGCTGGGCAATCCCTTTCCTGCAATTTCAGAACCTTTTCGTCCAGAAATTTTAAAAAAGTACCCGGGTTGGACTGCCTGCTAGGAAGGCTCAAGTCTAAGTTCGCACTTCCGCCGTTCGCACCCTGCTTCGTCCCGCCTGGCTGCGTTCAGCGTCAGCTCGGCCCTTCCCCCTCAAAGTCTCATGTTTAGTGGCAACACGCTGGAATTCCACCCCCCCATGCTCCCGCTTGTGGCGCAGCGCAATGCCATTACGCAGTAAAAAGTGACACATGCCTGACAAAGCGGGGCGGACCTCGGTGTTGAGCCACCCGGGGAAGGGGGCAGGTAAAGAGCTCTGAACCACCCTTGCCAGTTTTGAAGAAGCCACCAATAGGGTCAGTGCGGACAATGCGCAGCAAAGAGCATTGGGTGATCTTGTTTGGAACATCGTTTGACCTTGAAACAACAGGTCCTTCCGCAACGGGGAGGAGACGGGCACAGATGCGGTCACGGGGGCCTTTTTTTTCCGTCAAATCCAAAGGCCCACAGTTTTTTACAATTTCACGTCTTCATTTGGCCGTGTTTGGGTCCAGGGGCAAGGCAATGGCGCATCAATCTCAGGGGGATCTCTCAGGAATCAGGGCTGTTTGAAGCTTTGCCGGGGTCAGCCGAGGAGGAGGAGGAGGAGGGGGTATTCCTAGACACCGACGTTACCCACGTCCCGCCTGGGGGAAAAGGGGTTGGGGGGGGAATTTGAGGGGAGGGGGAAAATAGGAAAAATCAGTTTGTAGTGCCCCCCGACCCAGAGGCTTAGGAAATCAAGGGTCCATCTCTCACATGAGTGCTTGGATGCTCCATTTCCTCCAACATGATCCTCGCATTAAGGCCATCAAAATGAACAACAGTTACTGGGTGGCCACCCTCCTGGATCCCCGGTACAAAACAAAACTCAGCACTTTCCTTCCACCCACCCAAATAGAGAGTAAAATGCAGGAAATGGAGACCTTGCTGATTGATCAACTGAAGACATCTGTTGCATCTGCTTCACGTTCCCCAAATGTCACGGTGGAACAACATCAGCGACGTGACAGCAGTAGAGTGCCAAGTAGGCGTAGCGGCAGTAGCAGGCAAGGTGGCAGAAGCCTAATTGGGGACCTCTGGCAATCTTTGTTTACCACCTCACCAACGCATGCAATGCAGGGCACACATCCAACACACAGAGACCAGCTTAAGATCATGGTGCACAACTATCTGCGGCTCAACACCGATGTTTTTGTATGTGTTCCGGACCCAATATACTTCTGGGTATCCAAAATGGACGAATGGCCCGAGCTGGCTCGTCACGCCATAGAGGTGTTGTCCTGCCCAGCAGCCAGCGTCATTTCTGAGCGGACCTTCAGCACAGCTGGAGGAGTCATTACAGTCAAACGCATCTGGCTTTCCACACATAATGTGGATCGTTTGACTTTCATGATGAATCAGGCATGGATCTCTGATGATGTTGTGGCCCCAATTGCCGAGGTCAC
Organism: Phyllomedusa bahiana; assembly: GCA_025379985.1. Lineage (NCBI taxonomy): Eukaryota > Metazoa > Chordata > Amphibia > Anura > Hylidae > Phyllomedusa > Phyllomedusa bahiana. The sequence continues at coordinate 64,047 of JAODAL010016436.1, forward strand.
CGATTAGTTGCCGGTCTACTTCACATTCCTCTTCAAATAGAAATGGTCCTCTTGAAAAATGTTTTTTAAAATTATCATTTCTTACTGCAATTTTTATTCTCTTTTCCCAACAGTTCATTTTGCTGGTTTTGCTGTGAGGAGACTGTAAAAGACAGCAAGGTTTCATGACAACACAATCCATTTACTCACTTTATCTTTAGAAGTTTTCGCATTGTCAATGGTTTTGAGGTCATGTTGCTGTGAGATACAGCTATAATTATGGTCCTTTGGAACAGAAATGTGGCTTTTAAGTGGCATTTCTCCCTCACAATTTTTACTAGTGGCTGAGAAGTCATATTTATAATTTTTTGGGGTCATGTAGCTGTGAGATACAGCAATAATCATGGTCCTTTAGAACAGAAATGTGGCTTCTAAGTGGCATTTCTCCCTCACAATTTTTAACAGTGGCTGAGAAGTCATTTTTATAATTTTTTGGGTCATGCTGCTTTGAAATGCAGCAATACTACAGGTCCTATTATAAAAAAAATGTTGTTTCTAACAGACATTTGTTCTTCACAATTGTCCAAAGTGGCTCAAGGGTCATGCTTTGAATTTTGGGGGGCATTTTGCTTTGAAATGCAGCTATACTACAGGTCCTATTATAAAAAAAAAATGTTGTTTCTAACAGACATTTGTTCTTCACAATTGTCAAGAGTGGCTCAAGGGTGATGGTGCTGTCAGAAACAGGAATAGGTAGGACACTGTTAATGGACACATTTTGCAAAATGACTTGTTTTTGCAAGATCTTTAACATAGCTATCAATCCCTGTATTGAGACAACCCATTTAATACAATTAAAAAAAGAGAAACAAAGACATGGTGGGATTCCATCCTATTTTAAAAATGTGTTTTCTAGAATTAAACTACTAAAAAACTTGCATGTACAAAATAGCTGGTAAAAAAATTCCTCTGAATTGTACAAGGGAGGTACAGGAAAACTTGACCAGATGTAGGTTATTCAGAGGACATGGAGTATGGAGCACGGAGAGAGAACAAAGTACAGAGACAATTTCCTCCAGCACGTTGAGTAAAATAAGAAAAAGAATGCCAAGAAAAAGGGCACCTGGGTGGAACAGGAGCGTTAACCACCAGTATTTCCAAGTGAAGCTCAATTGGTCCGCACTCATACGGAGGGGCAAGCACTACCCAGGACAGGGACAGTATATGTCTAGTGAAACTAAAATGGTGGTTGAAAGACTCCTTTTTCCGGCACTTTTTAAATGTGGGGGTCATGCAAGTTTGGGGCTCATGCTGTGGCTCAGGACAGATATAGTCAATGTCCAGTGAAACTAAAATGGTGGTTCAAAGACTCCTTTTTCCAGCACTTTTTAATCTGGGGGTCATGCAGGTTTGGGGCTCATGCTGTGGCCCAGGACAGGTATAGTCAATGTCCAGTGAAACTAAAATGGTGGTTCAAAGACTCCTTTTCCCGGCACTTTTGAAACTGTGGGTCAGCCAGGTTTAATGGTCACTCTGCGGTGCAGGACAGATATAGTCAATGTCCAGTGAAACTAAAATGGTGGTTGAAAGACTCCTTTTTCCAGCACTTTTTAAATGTGGGGGTCATGCAGGTTTGGGGCTCATGCTGTGGCCCAGGACAGGTATAGTCAATGTCCAGTGAAACTAAAATGGTGGTTTATTCCTTTTTCCAGCACTTTTTAAACTGGGGGTCATGCAGGGTTGGGGCTCATGCTGCGTTCCAGGACAGGGATATTCAATGTCCAGTACAAGTAAGATGATGGTTCAAATCATACTGCCTTCTGGCACTTTTTAATTTGTGGGTGATGCAGGTTTAAGGGTCATGCTGTGGTACAAGACAGGGATAGTGAATGTTGTGTGTTTTTTTTTCTGTGTCTATTATAACCTAAATGTGTTGCCTAAGATGTAGCACATATCCATTTGACTGTTGTGGATGTTAATTCCAGCTTCTCCAGCCCTGTTTGGGTGTAAGAATGAAGGTGTTGTTGCTCTCCCATAGACTTTAATGGTCATCGCTCATAATCGACTGCTCACTATCGACTATCTTGTCGATGATGATCGACTATCGACCATCGACCGATGTCGATGGCCAACGCAATCGCTCAACACTATTAGTGAACATAATATAATAAATTTCCGTTTATTCTTCTATGGAGTTTTTTGTCAAGGAGCCACAAAAACACAGAATTTTAGGAAGGCTGATTTGATTCTGCTTAGGGAGGCCCTAAACCGTATTGATTGGGACAATGTGTTTAAATATGGAAGAACAAATAATAAATGGGATATTTTTAAAAACAGCCTAGGCTACCACTGTGAGAGGTACATACCTTATGGTAATAAAATAATTAGAAAGTAACACTAACCCCAAAAATATTTTTAACTATATAAATAGTAAAAAGTTTAAAAACAGAAAATGTGGCCCTTTAAAAAAATATGAGGGAGAGACGAGAACGATGAAAAAAAGCAAACCAATAAACACTTTTTTCTCCCTCTTTTTACCGGGGGAAAGACTTCCTTGAACAAAGGATGAGGTAAACTCCACTTAAAATTTCTTTCTAAACCCGGGAAGAAGTCAGCTCCTCTTAAAAGTTTAAAATGACAAATCCCATACGATGGCATACCCCCCACGGCCAAAAGGAGTTAATATTCATAATAGCCCCTTTTAAATTTAGGGGTCTTAAAAGGGGGTATGTCCCAAAGTTGGCACATAGAAAATTTGGGTCCAATTTTCCAAAAAGGGGGTAAAAAGTTCCCAGGAAACATGGGGGGGCCGTAATTTGACCTCTTTGCAGGAAAATTATGAAGTTTTCCAAATGCTACCTGGAGTACTCACAAAAATAAATTTATACCCTTCCAGCATGGGTTTATGAAGGATGGGTCCGTCAACTAATCTCATCAGTTCTAGAGGAAGTCATGTAACGGGATCGGGTGGGCACGGATGTAAATATCAAAGTTTTTTCAAAAGCATTTTACGGTCCACATAAAAGGTTGGGTAAATAAAATGAGAAGCGGGGGACTGGGGGAAAATGTGTGTAATTTAAACAACGGCCACGATAGAAAAAATGGTAGTAATTAACGGTACATCCTAAATGGATTGCTTTTTACTAGGGGGGTCCCAAAAGGGGCATTTTGGGGCCCTTTCCTCTTCAACATTTTCTTAATGTCTTTACACATGGATTGACAGAAATATTAATCTTTCAGCGATACTAAGCCTGAAAGTAATCAACCCCAATAGAGGAAATGTGTTTTTACAAAGGGCTGGAAATTTGGGGAGGCCGGGCAGGGAAAAAGGCAGATGAGTTTAACAAGATAAATAAAGGGTTATGCCATGAGGAAAAACCCTTTTTCATGACTACATTTAAATGGAAAAAGGGGGGTAAAAGTGCATGGAAAGGACTTGGAATCCTGTGGACAAAAAACTTAATTGTAGCAGCCCTGTCAGCAGCAGCTGCCAAGGGAAATAGGATCAGGGGGGCATTAAAAGGGGGATAGAGGCACATGATAGAACATATTCTCCCATTTTACAAATCCGGTTTAACACAAGGGTATTGTGTACAGTTTTTTTTTTGGGGACCAGGGCCCCGGAAAGACATTTTAGAGCTTGAACAGGTCAAAGGGGGCGACAAAAAAAAAAGGACTGGGGGGACTACAAAACCCCGAAAAAATTTTTGCAAAAATTTGGGTTTTTTTATTTTTTAAAAAAAGCTGCTTCGGGGGGGATAATAAATATGTTTAAAAACATCAAAAGGGCAATAAAAATCTCTCCCCGATTTTTTATACCCGGGTGACTAAACAAGGGGGCACCTCATGTTTGAGGAACAAAGTTTTACTAAACAAAAAGGGATTTTTACTGAAGGCATGAAAAACGTGGAACCTTGCCAGAGGAAAATGTCTGGTGAATTCACTAAAATTCAAAAAGGGGTTTTATTCTTTCGGACATAATAATATAACAATTAAGGTCTGATTCTGGAGAGGGGGCATTTATCCAGGGTTTTTCCCAAATTTCCAATTTGGGGTCAGAAGGAATTTTTCCCTAAAATGAGACAATTGGCTTCTACCTCTGGGGTTTTTTTGCCTTCCTCTGGATAACACCTTAGCACAACAGGGGAATGGGTGGACGTCTTCTTTTTTGGCCTTCAAAAATTGAAACATGAATTCAAGTTCTTTTGATTAAATTCAGGTCTGCCCTTTCATTTTAATACAATTTCAATTATTTCTTTAAAGGGCTTTATATTTTTTCTAGAATATTCTTCTCCTTCCTATTAACTATTCATGAAATGAAGAGAAGAAGAAGTGGCCTCCTGTTCCCAATCAAACTAATCAAATCAGGGTTTCTAGATCTATAAGCGGAATTATAAAAAATATGTAATCCCTTAGGGACTATTTTATTTTTAATGTATTTTCTAGGATTAAGTTCCCAACAAGACTTATGCATGATCTAAATTTAAAATTTTTGATTATGTGATAGATCCCCTTTCTGAATACAGCTGTACTCTTTATCGGAAAAAAAATCCCTCAGCCTCTGCAAACTATCTCTCAGAATTAAATGACAATCAATGTGCCATTACTGTAAAGCAGATCCAAAATGAAAATAAAGAAAAATCAAAGGCCCACTTTAATGGACAGGCAATAACAAAACCAAAAAACACAAACGTTCAAAAAACAATACATGTTTTCTTGGTCTTAATCTTCCCGTATACATAGTTTTTCCCCTGATGAACCTTGAAACAGGGGAGAATGGTAAATATGAAGGGATACCGGGAAAATGTATCCTTTTAGGTATATACACCGATAGTCCTGGGGGTCGGTTGTGTTTAATCCTTGTATTATCACTACATTTCCATATCCTGGTAATTATTGGATTTTCTTATTATGGGAATTCAGTATCTTTTCAATTCTTACATCCTGTATCTTTCTGTCCCATTGGACACTTTTTTCAATAGCATATTCATCATATTATTCTGTTGCTGATTCTACATATTTATAAATATTTTTTAAATCTAGTTGCATTTATGTTAGAGCTTGTTGGGGGCATATCAGGATTACATGGTTTAGGTACCTGATTGTGGGTGCCCTTAATGGTTCCCCTATCTTTTTGCTAGGTAGTCTTAGACTTAAAAGGCTTTTTTGCAGGCTTTTTTGGTTAGGGAATTTTATTTGTTTTTCTTTTTGTCTCTTATTCTTGTATAATAAGGCCGTGTTCACACGGCTTATTCCCAACGGATTTGTGAGCCGTATTGCGCTCATAAATCCGGCGTGAATAAGGGGCGGAACGGGGGCGGGACCGGAGCGCGTCGGGGGCGCCTCTCCTCGGCCCATAGACAATGCATTATCTACGGCGCGTACGCGCCGTAAATAATGTGCATGTCACTTTCTCCCCCCTGCGGCGGATTCGCCGAGCGGGGAGGAGCGACGGAATCCACTGTTCTCTATGAGAGCAGTGGATTACCGTAATAACTCCTACGGATTGGCGCCGTACTGCAGCGCAAATCCGGCGCGGAGTACGACGCCAATCCCCGGCAAAATAAGCCGTGTGAACGAGGCCTTAAAGTTATATTTTATTCCGTCCTAGGGATTATACATTTCATGTGGCTTTCTCTATGGCAGTGATTAGCATAGTCAGCTTCTAGCTGATCCTTTATGCTGAGAACAGCATGACATGTTTATCTTCCGTAAACACAAGGCTTAATACAATAGCTTTATCTTTAAACTGAAGCTAATCTTGTTAGAGATATTTAATTTTTCTGCAGAGCTCAGTCCATAAGTCAGTCTGTGCTCTCTTATATCAGATAACAGAGTTATATTTTGGTATGCAAGTTACCGTAGAAACCTGTGTGCACTCAAGAACACATAAAATGTCTCTTATTTCATGACTAAAGTAACATCTTTTGACTAATGTATTTAGAAAAAGTCTCCATTTAACTGTCCATTCATGTTGAAAGCTAATCTTTGTAGTGAGAAAACACCTTTAATTTTCACATGACTATAGTTTATATTATATTCGTAAAGTAATTTCTAATCATGTAGTTTAACCTAATACATCTATAATCTATAAGATACTTTCTTATAAAATATGTTTATGTGGAAAGGTTTGGCACACCAAATTTTCCATTTTGAGTGTCAGATTTCATTTTTGCAATGATAGAAATGTCTTTCCGAACCTTGGTTCCCATAAGGTTGTATCATATACATGCTGCTATCAGCACTGGTTATTATCGACAAAGTTGAAATCGGCACGGATTTTATGTTGATCGGATTCTTCCGATCACGCGATAATTTAGGTTAAAATCTGCACATATTCTATTAATATTGCGCCATTTTTGCCGCTTCCTGTCATTTTGGCGGCCAGCAAATCAGCTTAGAGAATAGAGCAGGGTGAGCTGGGTGTGCGACGTCATGATGTGTATGGTTGTGATTGGCTGGAAAAATCACATGACCTCGTTTTGCATAGAACAGCCCTTCCTGTTCAGCATCAGTGTGTGTCTGTGTATCAAAAGAGCAGGACGTGTGCTCGGTCTCTTTCAAAACAGCTCTCTCAAAACTGTTCTCTTTGTTCATACAGACAACTATGTTTTTAGCTGTCGACATTAGAACTTAGGTAGATTAGAGATTTTCAGTTTTTAGTTACTTAGGCTGAGAATTTTAAAGGAGCATCTAGCGCTGCACAGCCGCAGGGGGGAGGGGAGGACTTTTCTAGTCACCGCAGGTGTATTTATAGGTGCAAAAACCACGTTTTATTATCCGTACACAATTTAATTAGGTTTTGTTCACTTTGGCGCAGGCCACTTTTGTTAAAAGACCCATTTTGTACGCATATTACCATATAGAAATTTACTAGTAATTGCAGGTGTATTTCATAGGTGCAAAAACCACCTATTATTAACAGTACACAATTTAATTTCGTGTTTTTCACTTTGGCGCAGCCCAACTTTGTTCAAAGACCCATCTTGTACTTATATTACCATACAGAAATTTGCTAGTAATTGCAGGTGTATTTCATAGGTGCAAAAAAAAAACCTTTTAAATTTCCGTATACATTTCAAATAGGTGTTTTTTTTTTTACTTTGGTGCGGCCCGGTTTTGTTCATAGTGCCACCTTGTACTTAAATTTGAATACAGAAATGTTGTAGTTACTGTTGGTGTATTTCATTGGTGCAAAAACCACCGTTTGTTATCCATATAACTTTTAAATAGCTGTATTGCACGTGGTGCGGCCCTAGTTTTCTTCAAATAGCCACGTTGTACGACAAATCTGATATAAAAATTTTCTAGCAACTTTTCTCGTTTATCATTGCTGCAAAAAACGCAATTTCTCATCCGTGTAACTTTGAATAGTTTTATTGCGCTCGTTGAATCTCAGTTTGGCGCACTTGTATGATAGTTTGTTGAAAACTATCAATTTCTACTGGGCAGTTGTAAATCCCAGGGACTGAAGGAAGAACACTATTGATTTTGTCTTACGGTTCTTCCACCAGACCACATTTCACAGGTATTCGCTAGAAACACTTTTGAATCTGTGGGTCAGACAGGTTTAATGGTCATTCTGCGGTACAGGACAGATATAGTCAATGTCCAGTGAAACTAAAAGGGTTTGGTTGAAAGACTCCTTTTTCCGGCACTTTTTAAATGTGGGGGTCATGCAGGTTGGGCTCAGCGGTGGCCCGGACAGGTATAGTCAATGTCCAGTGAAACAAAAATGGTGTTTTGAAAGAATCCTTTTTCCGGCACTTTTTAATCTGGGGGTCATGCAGGTTTGGGGCTCATGCTGCCTTCCAGGACAGGGATATTCAATGTCCAGTACAAGTAAGATGATGGTTCAAATAATACTACCTTCTGGCACTTTTTAATTTGTGGGTGATGCAGGTTTCAGTGTCATGCTGTGGGGGAAAAGACAGGGATAGTGAATGTTGTTTTGTTTTTTTTTCTGTGGCTTTTTTAACCTAAGTGTGTTGCCTAAGATGTAGCACGGGATTCCATTTGACTGTTGTGGATGTTAATTCCCCGCTTCTCCAGCCCTGTTTGGGTGTAAGAATGAAGGGGTTGTTGCTCTCCCCATAGACTTTAATGGTTTTCCGCTCATAATCGACTGCTCACCTATCGACTATCTTGTCGTGATGATCGACTATCGACCATCGACCGATGTCCATGGCCAACGCAATCGCTCAACACTAATAGTGACCATAATATAATAAAATTTCCGTTTATTCTTCAATGGAGTTTTTTGTCAAGGAGCCACAAAAACACAGAATTTTAGGAAGGCTGATTTGATTCTGCTTAGGGAGGCCCTAAACCGTATTGATTGGGACAATGTGTTTAAATATGGAAGAACAAATAATAAATGGGATATTTTTAAAAACAGCCTAGGCTACCACTGTGAGAGGTACATACCTTATGGTAATAAAATAATTAGAAAGTAACACTAACCCCAAAATATTTTTTAACTATATAAATAGTAAAAAGCTTAAAACAGAAAATGTTGGCCCTTTGAAAAGTACTGAGGGAGAGACAGTAGAGGGCGATGAGAAAAAAGCAAACCTAATAAACACTTTTTTCTCCACTCTAATTAACGAGGAGAATGAGATCGGTCCTGTCAGACTAATCTCATCAGCTTCTATGAGGAAGTCAGTGCTAGACTGGATCGGGGTGAGGCACTGGATGTCATATATCTAGATTTTTCTTAAGCAGTTGATACGGTGCCACATAAAAGGTTGGTAAATAAAATGAGAATGCTTGGACTGGGGAAAATGTGTGCAAGTGGGTAAGTAACTGCTCACTGATAGAAAACAAAGGGTAGTAATTAACGGTACATACTCAGACTGGATCGCTGTTACTAGTGGGGTACCACAAGGGTCAGTATTGGGCCCTATCCTCTTTAACATTTTCATTAATGATCTTACACAGGGAATACACAGTAGAATATCGATCTTTGCAGACGATACTAAGCTCTGTAACGTAATCAACACAATAGAGGATAATGTGTTATTACAAAGGGATCTGGATAAGTTGGAGGCCTGGGCAGGGAACTGGCAGATGAGGTTTAACACAGATAAATGCAAGGTTATGCACATGAGGAGGAAAAATCCATTACATGACTACATGTTAAATGGAAAAAGGCTGGGTAAAAGTGACATGGAGAAGGACTTGGGAATCCTGGTGGACAGTAAACTTAATTGTAGCAGCCATTGCCCAGACAGCAGCTGCCAAGGAAAAATAGGTCATGGGGGGCCCATTAAAAGGGGCATAGAGGCACATGATGAGAACATTATTCTCCCATTATACAAGCCCACTGGTTAACACACATGGAATATTGTGTACAGTTTTGGGCCCCAAAGTGCACAGGAAAGACATTGTAGAGCTTGAACAGGTACAAAGGCGGGCGACAAAAATAATAAAAGACTGGGTGGACTACAATACCCAGAAAGATTAGCAAGATTGGGGTTATTTAGTTTAGAGAAAAGACTGCTTCGGGGGGACATAATAAATATGTTTAAATACATCAAAGGTCAATATAGAGATCTTCCCAAGTTTATTTATCCCCAGGGCTGTATCTAGAACAAGGGGGGCATCCTCTATGTCTTGAGGAACGAAAGTTTCTACATAAACATAGAAAGGTATTCTTTACTGTAAGAGCAGTGAGACTGTGGAACTCTCTGCCAGAGGAACATGTCATGGTGAATTCACTAACAGAGTTCAAAAAGGGTTTGGATGCATTTCTGGAGCGTAATAATATAACAAGTTATAGTTTTCTAGGATTCTGGAGAGGGGTCATTGATCCAGGGATTTTTCCAATTGCCAGATTGGAGTCAGGAAGGAATTTTCCCCTAAAATGAGGACAATTGGCTTCTACCTCTGGGGTTTTTTGCCTTCCTCTGGATCAACACCTTAGCACAACAGGCTGAACTGGATGGACGTCTCGTCTTTTTTTGGCCTTACAAACTATGAAACTATGAAACTATGAATTCAAGTTCTTTTGATTAAATTCAGGTCTGCCCTTTCATTTTAATACAATTTCTATTATTTCTTTCAAGGCTTTATATGATTTTTCTAGAATATTCTTCTCCTTCTCTATTAGACTATTCATGAAATGAAGAGAAGAAGAAGTGGCCTCCTGTTCCCAATCAAACTAATCAAATCAGGGTTTCTAGATCTATAAGCTGGAATTATAGAAAAATGTAATCCCTTAGGGACTATATTATTTTTAATGTATTTTTCTAGTGATTTAAGTTCCCAACAAGACTTTATGCATGATCTATATTTAAAATTTTTGATTATGTGATAGATCCCCTTTCTGAATACAGCTGTACTCTTTATCGGAAAAAAAATCCCTCAGCCTCTGCAAACCATCTCTCAGAATTAAATGACAATCAATGTGCCATTACTGTAAAGCAGATCCAAAATGAAAATAAAGATAATCAAAGGCCCACTTTATTGGGACAGGCAATAACAAAACCAAAAAACTACAAACGTTCTAAAACAGATACATGTTTTCTTGGTCTTAATCTTCCCGTATACATAGTTGTTCCCTGATGAACCTTGAAACAGGGGAGAATGGTTAAATATGAAGGGATACCAGGATATGTATCCTTTTAGGTATATACACCGATAGTCCTGTGGGTCGGTTGTGTTTAATCCTTTGTATTATCACTACATTTCCATATCCTGGTAATTATTGGATGCTGCTTATTATGGGAATTCAGTATTCTTTTCAATTCTTACATCCTGTATCTTTCTGTCCCATTGGACACTTTTTTCAATAGCATATTCAGTCATATTATTCTGTTGCTGATTCTACTATATTTATCATATTTTTTTGATTCTAGTGCATTTATGTTAGAGCTTGTTAGGGCATATCAGGATTACATGGTTTAGGTACCTGATTGTGGGTGCCCTTAATGGTTCCCCTATCTTTTTGCTAGGTAGTCTTAGACTTAAAAGGCTTTTTTGCAGGCTTTTTTGGTTAGGGAATTTAATTTGTTTTTCTTTTTGTCTCTTATTCTTGTATAATAAGGCCGTGTTCACACGGCTTATTCCCGACGGATTTGTGAGCCGTATTGCGCTCACCAATCCGGCGTGAATAAGGGGCGGTACGGGGGCGGGGCCGGAGCGCATCGGGGGCGCCGCTCCTCGGCCCATAGACAATGCATTATCTACGGCGCGTACGCGCCGTAGATAATGTGCATGTCACTTTCTCCCCCCGCGGCGTATACATTTCAAATAGGTGTTTTTTTTTTTTTTACTTTGGTGCGGCCCGGTTTTGTTCATAGTGCCACCTTGTACTTAAATATGAAAACAGAAATGTTGTAGTTACTGTTGGTGTATTTTATTGGTGCAAAAACCACCGTTTGTTATCCATATAACTTTTAAATAGCTGTATTGCACGTGGTGCGGCCCTAGAATCTCAGTTTGGCGCACTTGTATGATAGTTTGTTGAAAACTATCAATTCCTAGTCCTACTGGGCAGTTGTAAATCCCTGGGACCTAAGGAAGAACACTATTGATTTTGTCTTACGGTTCTTCCACCAGACCACATTTCACAGGTATTCGCTAGAAACATTTCAGTTTCTAATCCTAGTAGGCTGTAGGAAATTAGAGGGATTTAAGAATAGCTGTGATTTGCCATCTTTTAATAAGAGACTTTTAAAAACTCTTCCATACCTTCTTAAATTTTTATCTGTCTGAACATGGATCGAACTGCAGGAGGTACGCGCGCAAAGAGGGGGGTAGGACATGGAGGTAAAGGTACGAGAGAAGGTGCTCCTTCCAGTGCTGGCGACAACACGCATGCCATCGGATCGGGTGCAGGACCGTTAGGCCTGTCATCGCTGGGTCAGGGCCCTGTGAATCTCAGTAACGAACAGCGTCGCCAATCTGTTCTTCAGTGGTTAATGCAACCTGCATCCAGCAGTCTTACCTCCTCGTCCTCCCAGTCACGGCCACAAATGTCATCAGCATCATCAGCATCCGTCCAACATGAAGCGAAGGCAGCCCAAATGTCAACTCGTGTACCCACCACTGTGGATAATCCATTTTCTGAAGACCTCTTTGATGACAAAATGCGGTTGGGGTCAGAAGGCATTTCCAAAGACCAAGAGGCCAAAGAGGATGATTTTGTCTGCTCTGACGCCCAGTTACTGATGCCATCAGAGAAGGAAGCTGGTCAATCGGCAAAAATCCCGGGCGGTCGGCAACGCCTTGCAGTGCCTCTTGCTTGTAGCCCGCAGCTCCTGTATGCAAAATGTCAGGACGACCAAGTCCCCTGTGTTGATGATGATGATGACGACATTGCGGATCCAACGTGGTCTTTTCAGCAGAATTTGCTTGCGAGTGCTTCATCACTGGACAAGGAGGAAGATGATGGGGTAGTGTCAGTATGGGTCCCGCCTCAAAAAGGGAGAGGGCGGTCGCAGAAGTCCGCTGATATGATTCCGCCAGCCACGGTCAGTGGAAACTCCGCTCCTCGCTTATCGCCGTCAAAAAGGTCCAGGACCTCTCAAGCCTGGGCCTTTTTCGAGCAAGCCTCTGATTCACCCAGCGATGTCATATGCCGCCTTTGCCGTAAACGCATCAGTAGAGGCAAGAATCTTAGGTGTTTAACCACCACCAACATGTCTAGTCACATGCAGCGAATGCATGAGTTGAAATGGAGGCAACACTTGGCCAAAAAAGGATACACCGATTCCGGGCTCCCAACCACTGTCACACTCTCTGTCTCCACCTCCTCCTCCTTTGCCACCACCAAGTGTTCCTCTGCTGCCCATGTCTCTCAGAGTCATGATCAGGGATCAGCCTCCGCTTCAGCCTCCACCGTCGCCCAAGTACCACCAGCACCACCAGCACCACCAGACACCCATCCTACCCATTCTCCTTCCACCAGTTTGATGACCTGCACGCCGTACAGCAGCCAGTCTAGCAGCCAGCCTTCTGTGTTCCAGGTTTGGGAGCAGAAGAAACACTATAACCCAAACCATCCCAAAGCCAAAAGCCTGAATGTCGGCATAGCAAGGCTTTTGGCCTTGGAAATGTTGCCTTTCGTCTGGTGGACACAGATGTGTTCCGCCACGTCTTGGCCCTTGCCTGCCCCCAATACCAGATGCCGAGCAGGCATTTCTTTGCCAGAAAAGCCATCCCTGCCCTGGCCAGCCACGTGTCATCTAAAATTTCAAGTCGGTTGTCTGCATCTGTGTCTGGAAAAGTCCATCTGACCACCGACACATGGACTAGTAAGCACGGCCAAGGCCGCTATATCTCTTTGCCCAGCTCACTGGGTGAGCTGGGTGGATGTCTCTGGTGGTGACGGTGGCTCTCAGGCTTGGCGCACGCTCTTCAAAACCGCAGGGATGGTGAAGACTTCTTTCCCCCAAGGTCCTCTGGTGGCATCAGGTGCCCAGAGAAACCAGGCCGTGTTGAAATTAATCTGTCTTGGAGACCGTCCACACACAGGTAAGGAGCTGTGGACGGCTCTCCGCAATGAGACCGAGCGCTGACTGGGTGACAAGAAACTTGTGCCAGGCTCGGTGGTGTACGATAACGGTCGAAATCTGCTGGCCGCCCTTAACATCGTTAGGCGGGAGCACATCCCTTGCCTGGCACATATCATGAACCTTGTCGTCCAGAAATTTCTAAAGTGCTACCCGGGTCTGGACTGCCTGCTGAGGAAGGCTCGAGGTCTGAGTTCGCACATCCACCGTTCGCACCCTGCTTTGTCCCGCCTGGCTGCGTTGCAGCGTCAGCTCGGCCTCCCCGTCAACCGTCTCATTGTTGACGTGGCAACACGCTGGAATTCCACCCTCCACATGCTCCAGCGATTGTGGCAGCAGCGCAATGCCATTACGCAGTACGAAGTGACACATGGCCTGACAAGCAGCGGTGCGGACCTCGTGGTGTTGAGCCACCGAGAGTGGAGGCAGGTGAAGAGCTTTGCACCATCCTTGCCAGTTTTGAAGAAGCCACCAAAATGGTCAGTGCGGACATTTCCCTTGTCAGCATGAGCATTGTGGTGATCTTAGTTCTGGAATGATCGTTGGACACTCTGAAACATCAGGTCCCGCCAGCGACATAGGAGGAGATGGACACAGATGCGGATACGGAGCTTTTCTCTCCATCGAATCCACAAGGCCCGACAGTTTCACAATTTTATCGGTCTTCATTAGGCAGTGGTCCGGGGTCCAGGGCTATTGCAAGGTGGTGCATCAGCTCTCAGGGTGCATCATCTGAGGCAAGTCACGGCTGTGTTGAAGCTGTGCCGGAGGAAGCGGAGGAGGAGGTATTCCTGGACACCGACATTACCGACATCCCTGCCTTGGAAAGAGGTTGGCGCAAATTTGAGGCGGAGGAGGAAGATGAGGAAGATCAGTTTGCTAGTGCCCCTTGACCCAGAGGCTTGGGAAATCAAGGCTCCATCTCTCACATGAGTGCTTGGATGCTCCATTTCCTCCAACATGATCCTCGCATTAAGGCCATCAAAATGAACAAAAGTTACTGGGTGGCCACCCTCCTGGATCCCCGGTACAAAACAAAACTCAGCACTTTCCTTCCACCCACCCACATAGAGAGTAAAATGCAGGGAATGGAGACCTTGCTGATTGATCAACTGGAGACATCTGTTTCGTCTGCTTCATGTTCTTCAAATGTCAAGGTGGAACCACGTCAGCGACGTGACAGCAGTAGAGTGCCAAGTAGCCGCAGCGGCAATAGCAGCAGGCATTGTGGCAGAAGCCTAATGGGTGACCTCTGGCAATCTTTATTTACCACCTCACCAACGCATGTAATGTAGGGCACACATATAACACACAGAGACAAGCTTGGCCCCAATTGTCGAGGTCACCGATTAGTTGTCGGTCTACTTCACATTCCTCTTCAAACAGAAATGGTCCTCTTGAAAAATGTTTTTTAAAATGATCATTTCTCTCTGCAATTTTTATTCTCAGTTCCCAAAAGATGATTTTGCTGGTTTTGCGGTGTGGAGACTGTAAAAGACACCAAGCTTTCATGACAAAACCGTATTCCATTTACTCACTTTATCTTTAGAATTTTTCACACTATCAATGGTTTTGAGGTCATGTTGCTGTGAGATACAGATATAATTATGGTCCTTTGGAACAGAAATGTGGCTTCTAAGTGGCATTTCTCCATCACAATTTCTAATAGTGGCTGAAAAGTCAT
The DNA here is from genome assembly GCA_025379985.1 of Phyllomedusa bahiana. NCBI lineage: Eukaryota > Metazoa > Chordata > Amphibia > Anura > Hylidae > Phyllomedusa > Phyllomedusa bahiana. The sequence goes on from JAODAL010016436.1 coordinate 79,227, forward strand.
ATTTATAATTTTTTGGGGTCATGTTGCTGTGAGATGCAGCTATAATCATGGTCCTTTGGAACAGAAATGTGGCTTCTAAGTTGCATTTCTCCATCACAATTTTTAATAGTGGCTGAGAAGTCATATTTATAATTTTTTGGGGTCATGTTGCTGTGAGATACAGCTAAAATCATGGTCCTTTGGAACAGAAATGTGACTTTTAAGTGGCATTTCTCCCTCACAATTTTTAACAGTGGCTGAGAAGTCATTTTTATAATTTTTTGGGTCATGCTGCTTTGAAATGCAGCAATACTACAGGTCCTATTCTAAAAAATGTTGTTTCTAACAGACATTTGTTCTTCACAATTGTCAAAAGTGGCTCAAGGGTCATGTTTTGAATTTTTTGGGGAATTTTGCTGTGAAATGCAGCTATACTACAGGTCCTACTCTAAAAAATGTGGTTTCTAACAGACATTTGTTCTTCACAATTGTCAAGAGTGGCTCAAGGGTGATGGTGCTGTCAGAAACAGGAATAGGTAGGACACTGTTAAGGATGACATTAAAAATGTATCCATATGTCCAGATCTAAGGAGTTAATTCTCTGGTAACTTTCCCCTTTTAAGTTTAAGCATGACTTGTACCCTAGAAATCTGTTTAATCACAGATTGCTAGTGAACTTTGGTGTGACAAATAAAACAATAAAAACTAATACATGATACCTCAATGAACAACTAATCAGTGAAGTAATAAAATGCTACCTTCAATAAAACCCTAATAACTGTTAGTTTCGATAAAAGAATAAGAACATGTTGACCTCTACTAATTCCTAATAAGGCCATGTTTCCGGACTAACTTTGTACCTAAATCTAGTGATGTGTTCTTAAATCTGATGTCATGCTTATGTAAATCAAAGGAACACCCTCTATGAACGGGGTATAAATACAGGATGCTTTAACTAATAAATTATGCATTGGTCTCAGAGAACTCTGTCTTCTGTGCTCATTGCGTCACGACCCGGGTCCCCCAACTAATCTGGCAACCATCCAATATACCTGAAGGTCCTCTTGAAAGACCACCCTTAACAAAGCTGGCGCACCAACGTGAGGCTGGAAGACTGCCAATATCTCGAGAGCCCGGCGCTTCTGCAGACGGTGGATCAGGGACACACAGACCAAAACACCGGTGTACAAAGGTAAGATATCATTTAAGATTCTTACACTTCAAAACTTCTCTGTGTCTCCCTTATCTACTCTCCTGTATGCCGGACTTCTGGGGTATGTTATAGACCAAGTCTTTCTGCACTTCCAGACCAGTTTTTGGTCAAGAACCGTAGAATATCCTTGTGATACTTTAAATGGTATATTGGATTGGAGTATATGTGTGTCTCATGTCTGTTTTGTCATATATGTAAAAACTCATGCTGCTAATATGCCCACAATACAAATAGAGGGTTTAGAGAAGGTTTGGTCCCTTTTTTCCTG